>APFE031245997.1:31639-87940 GCA_000404065.3 Pinus taeda
CAAAGTATTATGGTCCGTACAAGGTGTTTCAAAAGATTGGTACTATGGCATACAAATTAGAGCTTCCTGCAGCTTCTTGATTGCACTCAGTTTTCCATGTTTCATGTTTAAAGAAGGTTATAGGTGATAAACTCCTAGTTCAAACAATATTGCCATAACTTGATGAGGAAGGAAAAATTATAGAACCAAAAGCAGTCATAGAAACAAGAACTCGACAACTACGAAATCGATCAATTTCAGAGTATCCTATCAAGTGGAAGAACTTATCTGCTGAAGATTCCACATGGGAGGATGATAATTTTATACAGAAGAATCCAGAACTACTCAAGCATTGAGGACAACACTTTTTTGAAGAGAGGGGCATGTTGGGTCCCTTTAATACTAGTGATTACCCCATTACTATTGTAGTTGTACCCCTTATTAATATTGTTGTGCCCCTATTTCCCCATATTGTTATTATTGTGCCTCATAGAATCCCTCTATTGTTATTTTTGTGGCTTTATATTACTATTGTTAGGTCGGTTGGGTTATATTGTGACTCCTTAGACTCCTATATACATAAAGGAGGTTTTATCATTTGAATCATCCAAGAATTGTTCATTTATGTAATGTAAAGGAGGTTTCCCCCTCGCAGAGGCTGAATTCTAAGGTGTTGATCTATCTTTTCTATATTTTCTTGAGCTAGTTTCATAACACATTGACATCTTGGTATGTAGTAGGTTCTGCGGGGACACACATGCGGGAACCATCACTTGTCTTTCCTTCTCGTGGCTTGCATGGTGATTTCGGGATTTCTACCACAATCTCAGTGCCTTCTAAAGCATCCCCCACAGCCAGGGCCTCCGCAACCTCCTCCGCACTCATTTTAGTTATCTCCATCACATCCTCAGCTGATGCCATCGTATCTATCTAGAAATATCACACTCGTGAACTCAGAGGCTCAATCAACACTCGACACACAACTATTAGGGCTCTTCTCAATAGCTCAATTTGCAAATGACCAAGTGATTGTTTGCTGGGAAACCCTTTGTATTTTATAGCACATTTTGAATTTGAATTCGACTATTCCCCCAAAATCTGGTTTATTAATGGTCCCTTGGTGGAAAATTTTCCCAAATCTTGCCCATAAATCGCATCTTAAATGCCTGCCGCCTACTCCATTTGGTCTCAAGTTGAGCATCCCATCATGAATAGTGACTTCAACGGTCCTTTCTGGTCAACCTGCATGGGAACAAAGCTCCCCATGTGCGATCGTGGATCTTGTGACTCTTTGTTTCTGCGCACAGCTCCAACATTGCACAGGTCTTAGGCAGAATAGTTTATGGTCCCACGCTCCCTTTCAACTACCTGGAGCACTAAGACTATTCTTCCTTCGGCTAGTCAGGTTATTGCAGTGCCCTTGGAAAGTTTCATCCTTTCATCCATCATGTTTCCTAAAGAATACCCACCTTTTATTGTTACGGTTGGAATCACACGCTTTACCATTTGCAGCACATGACCCTGGTCAATTCGCTTAGTAATGCGTTGTCTAAGCCAATGCATCAGACTGATCAAGTCGTGATGATAGGTCTTAAACCTGTCATCATGATCGTATGTATTCTACCTTATCACCCTGGTCTTTTTGTCGAGAAAATATTCCTTTAGATCATCCTTCAGCTTCTTAACTTCCGCGTCCACCAGAGCGCTTTTCTTCCTTAATGTACCCTTTCTTCTTCCAGTTCTTGGAGTCTAAAATTTCCTTGTTGGATTTCTACTTCCAAGGTTCCACGAACCATCATATCTATCGGTGATATCATGCATGGTCTAAGATCTCCAAGTACTATAAGGCTTACTATGGTTGCTTCATACTCCATCCTTGGTGCTACTCGCACAGTCAGGTTTTTACACGCAGTCCGATAAGCCTAAAGAACCATTGGTATGCACAAGTCTCAATCAGTCTGCTTCACATTGTGGACCTTGTTTAGCACTCCACATACATTGTTAACAGCTTTTGCATGGATATTCTTCTGCACATTTGGCCTTTCCATACTTTTTGGTTGTTGGGCCATGCAACAGGTATAAATTTTCCCTTGATTAACTATCTTTTTCCTCCTTTTTATGCATTTCTACAATGATGTAATAAGATTTTGATAAGATTTTGACAGAAAATGAATGCAACTTCTTTTGATGTGATTTGACTGTCAAAAATAACTTTCGTTGTTTATTATGCAAAAATTGGCCAATGGAACAGTTGTTGTTCAAACTATTGAACAACAAAGGCTAAACAGAGAAAACAACATGTGTCTTGTGCGATCAAATTGAGAAGAGAATCAGGAGGATTAGTGTAAGATAGAAGACTGTCTGATAATAGCATTTAGTTGTGAATTCCTCAGGATCTCCTAACACTGAAGAATCTCATTTATCTCTTTTCCTCTTTGACTATAAGAGGGGAAAGACGAATAGAATAGGGGACTTAACTTTTCGCCTTTTTACTTTAGTTGTAATTTTAATATACAGAGCATTATTCTGAAGGAAATTGTGCTATAATGACATTTGGATTTCATGAAAATATGTAATTTAGGTTGTTGTTCATTTACGAGATTTTGAAATAATCACGCAATAATCACTAGCGGCTTGGGCCCGATCACTAGTGGATTTCACTGTTGTTCGTTGTGTTATACTTTTAGTTTTGTTTTACTACAAGTTTAATTACTATGTTTTATATCTTTATGATTTATTTACTTTCACTAGTGTTGAATTTGTGTATTCATTGCATTAATTCTTATTTCTGTTGATTAGCTTCATTTATTTATGTCATGGATTGATTTGATTGTTAGATAAGAATCAGTTCTTGTTAAGTGAAAACTAGAATTTTATTGATAATATTAGATGTATTACTTTTATGCATATGTCTAGATTCAGCTTAAAGAGCTCTGTTATCGTTATGGTGCACTCAGTTGATGTAATTGCAGTTAGAATTTTCGATTAAGACTGATTGTTGGCTTTGATTAAGATTGAGTTTTGATGTTTGAATAAGTTAATTTCCTTGAAGTTACAATTTGGTAGTTTATGGTTTGATCCATTTACTCTTGTATTGAAATCAATAACTTATTTTAAAGAATTACTCTCTGTAGATTCAATGATTTACATCACTTGCACATATTGTGTATACTCTTGAAACAAAAAGACTTACCTCGGTTGATAATTTATGTGAGGCATTTAAGAGTTCTAAAAGACACCTTATTTGCACCCAATATTTTGGTGTCATTGCCAGGGAGGGTGTTTCCATTTCACAAAAGGTGATATGTGTTTTATTTTTGTGTGTTGTGAAATAGCTGGGTATAAAAACAAAAGGTAAGAACCTACATACGAGTAAGTAAAGTGCTTTCTCCCTCGCCTGCTTTTCAACACAATTGCATAGGAATAGATGTTTGATGTTTGTTTGTTGTGAAAGAACTGGGTATTAAAAATGGAAGGTAAGAACCGACGTATAATTAAAGTGTTTGCTCCCTCACCCGATTTTCAACAAAATTGCTTAGGAATTAAGGTAGAAGTAAATGTTTGAATTTCTGAGTGAATGACTAAGAAGAAAAGAGTAGAAAAATATTTAATTCCTCCACCTACATCTGAAAAATCTAATGGATCGGTGCCCCTTGGACAATCAACCTTCATCGACTAAATCATAACGAAAGTTGAGTCTCTGTCATCAGTAGGACCTCGAATCGTTTTTACAAGAAATCCTACCATAGCCCTTCAAGCCACAGGATCACCATTTGCAACTGACGCGGAGATTCACACCAAGACTAAAGGGTCTGAACAGAGTTTTCAGAACACTGAAAATTTGTAGTTTAGCCCTTTACAAGAAGGGAATTCTTGCAACCTCCATGAAGGAGAAGGATAAACAGGTAGTTTTGAAAAGATTAATTCATCAAAAACCAAATCTCCTGAAGTAGTAGTTGAACAGAGGACACCCAGTATTCTAGACCAAGGTAGTGCTGTTAAAATCATTTTAAAAGTATCTTCTAACTCCCCCAGAAATAGAGCTCCAGCTCCAGAAATCCCCAAAGAATATTGGCATATTTTTGACCAAATGGCCAATAATCCGTGACATCCTCAAACCTCTACATTACAACACCCTATTGTTGATATAGTTGTCAATGCTCCCATGAAATCCATTCCATTACAGAATATTCCTACCTTCCATGGGCTAACTTCAGAGGAACCTGATGCATTCCTTTTCAAATTCGATGTTTCATGTAGGGGATATGATTACACTACTGACCCAAAGAAGCTAAAATTGTTCCCCTCTACTCTGAAGGGAGCAACTCTGTGTTGGTTTATGGGGCTTGATGGAGGTACTATTAATGACTGGGACCAAATGAAAACAACCTTTCTAGAAAAAAACTAAAATTATTGTAGAACTATAGAACTGAAGGATGTGTTAGTGTTAGTATCTACATACTTCCACATGGATCAAATTCATACTTTGCATTGTCATTTTAGGGGTCCCATATTGAAAATTTTACATCATTCTGTTAGGTCATGTCAAACTGATCCATTACTAGTTGTCGTCTCTTCAAAAATCTATATTTTTCCCTCATAAGGTATACTTGCTGACCCTTCTTTAGGTTGTCTTTAGTTATGGTTTCATGGTAAATTTGCAATCATGTTCCATTAGGTCATAGGGCATGCTTTCATTAGGTCTTAGGGTTTCATCACCATGGTGAAGATGCCTAATTTTCTGTGTAAATAATGGTCAGCAAGGGTATGAGGATGATGAATAAGTCAAGCATGATGGCTTGTAGGTCATAGCCACTGAATAATTATCTTTTAACCTAATGTAATTTTCACCCCAAAAACATGTTTTTGAGGTGAAAACAGAGTATTTTGAGTTTATTTGTATATCTTATGTAATTTTAAGTCACTATATGTAATAAATGTTCCTAGCTACACCATAGCATATCTCCTTGGTACATGACAAAGAAACACTACAAAAATCAGTTCAAGTTGACCATTATCTGCCTGAAAAGACACAAAGAAGAAAAGGCATTAAAACATAGTTTTGAAGAAGGACAAGAAACATTATAAAGTGGGTTTTTCAAATGAAAAATCAAAATCTACTCTTATTTAAGCTTGAGTGAGTTTTGGGCGAAGGAAGACTTGGCACTGTGTGTAGGAAGAGCAGCATTGCACTTTTGAGGTAGACAAGGTGGCACTGCACATTGAAGACATGGTGTTGCGCGTTCAGATTGGCGCTATGCATCTAGAAAATTTCCCCAGTGCAATTTTACACTGACGCTGCACTTCTAGGGTGGCGATGCATGTCTGTTTACCGATAGTGCACGTTGTGTAGGAAGGCTAGAAAAGCCTCAAATCTTCATACCAATGCCAAATTTCCCTCTCTTTCCATCATTACAGGTAAGTTGACATCCCTCACTTCAGTTTTTGTTTGCATATCCACATCATAAGCTTCATCCTCCATGTTAAACATGAAACCCTAAAAATATCCCTTATGGTGCCTAAAACCCTAAACCCTCCTTCTTCATCCTATCATCGATTCCTACAACTATAAACTCTTTCCCTATCCATATTTCCCTATCCCTTTGTCCCTTTATCCCTATTCCATATTTCCCTACCCCTTTATCCCTCTTCCCCAAGGGTTATTTCTAAACAAGATAAGCCCTCCCTTTCATTTTCATCATTCCTAATCCCTCATTCATTTTTAGCCCATAAAATCATTTCCCATCCCTTCACTCCTAGAACACTTGCATTCATTTCCTCCATATAACCTTCAGCCTTGCAAACATGGACACAGTGGACTGAGACTATGAGGAGGAGGCAAACACAGGTAGTGACACCTCAGCAAACAGAGCTAGGCAGCAGAGAAAACCACACAAGGGAGGTAGGATTAGTAGAGAAGTGCCATTAACCCTTAGACAATTGCAAGCCTCTCAGTTGGTTTTCACATGTTTCAAATACCTTGACTGCTATGAGTTTTGTGAGTTGGTAGAGAGAGTCCAACACCACCCTAAGCTCACTACACATTTGTAGCTCATCTTCGGGACAACAGGGTGACTCTTGTTGGGGTAACATTCACAATTTCACCTTCCATCATTTCAGATGCCACCAGAATTCCAAATGTAGGGGAGAAGGGGTTTAAGGCCCAAGACCTAGTTGGACACTACTATGAGCCTTATATCAAACCCCAGTACAGAAATGAGGTGAAGAGACTTTTTCCTTTTATATTTCTCGAAGACAAGCATGTCCCAATGATGAAAATCATCATGAAGTATTTCACTTGTGAGGGATGATTCTCTAGGTTGTACATTTATCACATCAAGCTCCTCATGCATTTTACTAGGGTGAGGATGTTAATGCTCCCTTACTTCTTGTTTAGAAATATTAAGAAGATGTCTCATTTTATCCAGGAGAAGCCATACCCTCAGCAGATGAGCAACCTCTATCATTACTCCTTAATCAAAATCATTGTGCTTCATCATCTCATTCTCCTCAACATCTCTTGGGACACATTTGTTTCTCATGATATCCTTAGGGGTCCCCAAATTCCTCCACCAGTGTCTCAAGAAGCAAGGGGATCTTCTAGCAGTGCCCAAGTGAAAATGGATGAGGAAGCTAAGGAGATTAGAACTACTCAGGTACCCATTCACATGACATATCAAAGGGGCACAAGGAGGTTATTTGCAGCCGATAGGCAAGTGTTTTCTCCACGGGATGTGGAAGGGACCTTTCCTTCTTCATCAACCCATAGGCAAATGCTAGGTCCACAAGATGTGGAAGGGGATTTTCCTTCTTCATCGACACCATAAGTACAGGTGCAAAAGTTGCACAAAGTGAATGAAAAGATGCCAAAGGACTGTTTTGATGATGATAAGGAAAGGGACTTTGACTTGACTGAGCATGATGAGCTGGAGTAGCGTTATACTCATCATGGAGTTGAAATCATTGACTTAGAGGCTTAGGACAAAGAAACCATAAAAGACATCATCATACAAGAAAAGGAGGTTCAAGTAAAAGATTTGGTAGACAATTTAGAAAGGGACAAATATGTCATCACATATTTGGAGCAAGAAAGCAAGCAGTTGAGTGACAAACAAGTCCTCATGGAGCTGGAAATGGTCAAGATGAAACAATAAAGTGGCAAAGAGGCACAAGTCACTTTGACTCCTATTGAGAAGGAGACTAAGGACGATAGAGAAACTTGGCTTGAGAGAGTCAACCTTCACCTTTATAATCTTCTAGAGAAGGCCAATATAGGCAATCAGATGATTAGACACATGGCCTATCATTACAGGACCCGAAACTAGATTTGCAATATGAGGGTTAAGAAAATGAAAACTAGGCTAAGGCGGGCATTGAAAGGAAAAAAGGAAGATAGTCTTAGGATGCTTGTTGAAGCATCCTTGGCTCATCAAGACAGTTGATTATGGTGCTTCTCACCAATTTTGGGCAAATTCAAAAGAGTTTTTGTCATTTGCTAATTTTTAAATTCTACACACACGAAAATTGCCTAGATGCACAACACCACCGGTGCTGCGCTTTTCCTAGGGGAATCTAATGAAGAAATGGTTTGCACTTTTGGATTCACAGTGATGAGGATATGCACCCTAGCAAGTTTCAATTTTTTTGGGGAAAAATTGGTCCACCAAAAGGTCAAAAAACACCTTTAAAATGACCTTTCTAACAGTTTTTGGACACACAGAAGCAGTCAAGGAAGGATCCATGGTTTTACATGCTCTTTTTAGCTTCTCACCAGTCTAAAACATCTCACTCCATCAAGCCCTTGAGTGCTAAATCCTATTTCTACCTTTCCCCATTGAACACCCTGTTGTTCTGACCTAATTCCCTAAACATAAACAACTCCTCTTGATCTAGCAATATCTCTTCAAAATCCAATGAAAAGTTTGTGCTACTATACGTAGCCTAATATCCTTTACCTAATCTAGTCATCTTGGCTAGGATCCTTAAGGAGAGAGCCCTCTCCCCGCCTTGTAGGGATAGCTACTTGGCTAAGTGTGGTTTGTGGTTACCTTGGCTTCCCTTCCTTCAGCCTGAGGTTCAATCTAGGTGATAACATAGTGGTGATCATACTGGCAAATGAATGACTAATCACCCCAATAATAGCTTTTGTTGGAATTCTAAATCTTATGGATGATGAGTTTTAGAATTTACTAGGCTGAATAGGAAAGTTGTAAAGCAATATATAAAAACTTCAAAATTTGAGCACACTGGCTTCAAGAAAGTACACTAGGACCAATCTAGATCCAAATCCTACCCCACTAGTGGATAATCCTAACTTGATTTCAAGAAGACTCAAAAGACAAGAAACTTCAGTTAGTCCCACACCTTCAATGAAAGTAGATTCTTTCACTGACGAGTGGTTGTTTTTAGAAGACCTCCCATTTTATCTAGTCTTTGACCTTTCCCTATTCAGAACCAGGTTTGACCAACATTAAACCACTGGAGAGATTGGCTTTGCTCAAGTTTCTAGATGGTTTCGATGTTGATATGTCATATCAGTTGTGAGAATGTGATCCTATGACACAAGAAGACATGCAAAAGAATCAGTGAGTGTAGAAGAAAACTTGTTGGCCGAAAGAGAAAGAATGAGATCAGAGAAAAGAGTGACCATGAAAGAAGAAGCATCTCCTTCAGATGTAAGGATGGATACATTGATTCGAATAGTGGAAAAGATGGTTGATTGGTTAACCATCATAGATAGACCTGAAGCTCTAATCCGGAATCCAAATTTTAGAGGACAGCAGTAGCCCCAATTCTGAATCAAGAAAATAGATCAAAAGGCACCTGAGAAACCAGCACAAGAACATCAGATTAGAACTCTCTTACAGCATAATTATGTTCAAGGAATGGAAGAAGATGATGATGAAGGTCTGGTAATTGAAACAAATCACATTTTCACTGCTAATGGTATGCCTATATTTCTAACGAAAGATGAAGAATATGCAAAAGTTCCAGACATACAAAGGGATGAGGATTACATCTTAGCAAATGATTTGGTTTTGGAGGCTAAATCTGATGATTATCAATGTGGTTATATGAATTTTTTGTCTTCACAGTAGAGGAAATACTCTTCAAGGAGTAGATATGTACCGATCAATCCTATTCAAAAGACAAAGGATGTGCAATCGAAGAATGATTCCTCAAACACTCAAAAGAAAGGAAAGAGCTTGCTGATCCGAGTCCCAGCAAAGTACCATCAACAAGTATCACTGCAAATGATAAGAAAAATCATCAAAAAGATATTGCAGCGAAAGAGCAAGAAAATAAGAAGGACATTAGTGTCAAAGAGGTAGAAAAAGTTTCATCCTTTAATTTAGAAAGTGAAATTGCTAAGTTAAAAGTGTCCATTCCTTTGATTGAGCTAGTTAAGAATAGCAATTATAAACACCATGTATCTAGAATATTTAAAATTGATCCTTTGTCAGACATGGTGAATGTCAAAGATGATCATCCTGAACTCATTTTTGGCCTAGCCATAGAAGGTCAACCTGAAGATAGTGAAGTCCCTCCCTTTTATCTGATTCTAAGACTGCATGAGTACATTCTCCATAATGTTATGTTAGATTCTGTAGCTTCTCAAAATTTGATGCCTAAAGCCATTATGGAAAAATTGGGCCTAGATATCACTAAAAAATATCATGATTTGTACTCCTTTGACTCCAATAAATTTGATTGCATTGGTCTCATCAAAGATCTGGTGGTTTCTTTAGATCAAATCCTAGCCAAAAATGTTTTGATGGATGTGGTAGTTGCTGATATACCACCTCAACTTGCTATGCTCTTTTCTAGATCGTGGGGTGCTAAACTAAAAGGCACTTTACAACGTGACTTCTCTTATGCTACCATCCTTGTTTTCAGTCAATTGAGAAAGTTGTACCGAGAAAAGAAAATGAAGTACATGATCACTAGGTAAGAGAAGCCTGTGAATCATCCAATAAATGTTGTACAGACTTATTTAGAGTCCTTTGTTTTGTACTCTGATAGTGGATTGAACAATGTACATATTCAGCTTATAGAAGTGGATGATGTCCCAAATATTTTCGAGAATTTTAGAATAGTTCTTAATCATGAAAAAGAAAAAATAGCAAGTTCTTCTAAGAAGCCCACACAACGTTAGTGAAGAGCAGGAAAATGAAGTAAACAGCCAAGGTAAGGTAGAAAAGGAAACAAAATTTTATCATCTAGAAGATGAAGCCAGCCTTTGGAGCATGGAATTTGATGGTGCTGTGGGTAAGGACAATGCTGGTATTGGAATTTGGATTCGAAGCCCTACTTTCCAGCCTGCCAAAGTCTCAGATAATGTTAGAGTATGCTCCTAAAAGTTATATTTTGATTTCTCTATTAATGAAGTGGAGTATGAGGCTTTGATTACAGGTCTTAAAATTTTGAAGAAGCTCAATGCGAAAAGGATTTCAGTTTATGGTGATTCAGAGCTAGTGATTAAACAGGTAAAAGGAGAATATTAAGCAAAGAATCCATGGAAGAGAGCCTACAGAAATGAAGTTCTGGATAGTCTGAGGATGTTTCCTTAATATACCTTGACAACAGTACCCCAGAATCAAAACATCATTGCAGATTCACTCGCCACTGCAACTAGAAATTTGAAGATTCCAATGAATTCTAGCAACACATTTGAAATTCATGTCAAACATAGGCCTCTTGTTTCTGATAATTTGAGGTATTGGAAAGTGTTTTCGGATGATAATGAAATTAATGCCTTTTTGCAGAATGAAGGAAAGTTTAAGAATGCTTCTATTGATCATGATTGTGATTCCGATGAACAAGAGATTGAGGTAAATCAGATGGAGGTTTTATAGCTAAAGGATAACATTATTCCTAGAGGTATCATACCTTTAGAGGAGCTTTTGGATCAGGATGTTGTGGCAAGAAAACTGAGTTTGGTTCCTATAGACAAAGGAGTTGAATATGTAAATATTGGGACAACTAACAAGCCCAAGCTTGTAAAGTTATCGAAATCATTGTCTTCCAAAGTAAGGGTTAAGTATGTTAGATTACTTTTTGAATTTTCTGATGTATTTTCTTGGGATTATTTATATTTGAAGGTGTATGGAAAGGATATCATTTAGCATACTATTCCTATCAAGCCGGATCAAAAGCCTTTTAGATAGAAGTTGAGAAGAATCAATTCAAAGCTGCTACCATCCATTGAGAAAGAGGTAAATAGATTGTTTAAAGCTAGCATCATTGTTCCAATTAGGTTTTATGATTGGATTTCTAAATTGGTCCTGGTATGAAAGAAGACCGAAGAGATAAGATTGTGCATATATTTCCAGAACCTCAACAAGGTGTCCTTGAAAGATAATTACCCACTTCCTAAGATGGATTGTATTCTGCAAAGAGTAGTTGGAGCATCACAGATGTCACTACTATATGGTTACTCAGGATATAATCAGATCTTGGTGAATGAGAAAGAGCAAAGTAAAACTGCCTTCACAACACCTTAGGTAACTTTTTAGTATGCCAAAATGCCATTTGGATTGAAGAATGTCGGAGCCACTTTTCAGCAGGCGATGGACATAGATTTTACCAATGGGAAGGATGTTTTCTTGGTTGTTTATTTAAATGATTTGACAATATTTTTTGGTTCTGATGATGAGCACTTATACCACTTGAGGATTGTGTTTCAGAAATGTAGGAAGTTCAGGATTTCTCTAAACCCGAAAAAGAGTCTTTTTCTATGGATGAGGGTAAACCTCTTGGTCATATAATTTATAAATATGATATTCACATTGAACCTTCAAGGTGGAGGCCATTCAACATATATATTTTCCGTGCAATAAAAAGGAGATCCAAGCTTTCAATGGTAAGATGAATTTCTTACGCAGATTTATATCAAATTTAGCTGAACATTTACGTGAAATCACTAATATGTTGAAGAAGGACATCACTGTGAAATGGACCGAGGATGCCATGAAATTATTCAATTTGGTAAAGTTTTCCTTGACCACAACCCCAATCTTAATTAGTCCTAATTATAGTCATGATTTTATTATATTTTCATTTTCATATGAGCACACCATGGCTGCGTTATTGATGCAAAAGAGGGATCAGGTGGAGCAACCCATTGCTTTCTTTAGTAGGAATATTCGAGATGCTGCCTTGCAGTACAATATCATTGAAATATTTCAGAGTATACATTCCGCATTCACATACTATAGCATATGTTCCTAATTTAGTAGTTAAGGATGTTCTTATGCAAACTGATCTGGAGGGAAGAAGAGGTAAGTGGATAGCAGCAATTTTGGAGTATGATGCTGAGATTAAGCCTACCAAACTGATCAAAGGACAAGGTTTGGAAAAACTGATGGTTGAATCAAATCTACATGCTCTAGACATAAATCTTATTGCATCAATGTCAGAGGACAAATATGGTGGTTCACTTATTCAGGTTTCATAAATGTTTCTCAAATAACGTTCGTATGTTGATATAGTTTATGTTCTTCAACATCTTTCACCACCTCCTATAATGTCAAGAAGTAAAGGTAGATCACTTAAACTCAGGTTTGCAAATTCTGCATTTTAAGTAGTGCTCTCTATTGGAAAGATCTGGGGGGAGTTATTATTGATTGTTTGGTTGAAGATGAAGCTCAACAGGTAATGTGATTTTCATAGAGGTGATTGTGGCAGTCATTTGTTTTGGAAAACAATAGTTAACAAACTGTTGAGAGCATGCTACTATTGGTCAACTTTGTTTTCAAATTTTCATAAGACAGTGATGGATTGCCATGAATGGCAATTTTTTCAAGGAAAAAGGAAATTACTTCCTATTACTTTGAATCCAGTTGAAGTAAATGCACCTTTCCAGTAGTGGGAACTTGATTTCATAGGGGAAATCCATCCTACATCATCAACACAACATAAATGGATTTTTACAGCTTCTAATTACTTCACCAAGTGGATTGAGGCCATTCCGATAAGGCAAGCCACAAATATGGTAATCATCCATTTTTTAGAATCTAATATCTTGTCTCATTTTAGATGCCCTCACAATATTATAACAGATAAAGTAGCAAAATTTAAGTCCAGGAAGATGGTTTAGTTTTACAACAATTACAATATTACATTGGGTCATTCCACGGCATACTGCCCACAAGGCAATGGGCTAGCTGAATCATCCAATAAGTCCTTGGTGAACATTATCAAGAAGATGTTGGAGGCAAACAAGAAGAATTGGCATCAAAATATTGTTAATGCCATGTGGGCCGATAGAGTGAGTAGCAAGAAATCCATAGGTATGTTACCTTTTGAGTTTGTTTATGGTAGTAATATAGTATTTCCTACATCACTTATAGTCCCAGTCATGAGATTGTTATAGGAAGCCGGTAGCGAAGAGGATGATATTCAACACAAAATTAATCGAATGATTCACCTTCAACAAACAAGGGAAGAGGTTTCCCAAAACACTTTCTCATTGCAAGAGAAGATGAAGAAAAATTATGACTGCATAACCAAAGCATAAAAGTTTCAGCTGGAAGATGTCGTGCTGCGGTGGGATGCACGGAATGAGGAAAATGGAAAGAATGGTAACTTTGAAATTTTATGGAAAGGACCATATAAGATCTCAGCTTATCGAGGACAAAATGCATTTTTGTTGAAGGAAATGGATGGTTAGGATTGTTCAAGAGGGCCAGCCAGTGAATGGTAGGCTCCTTAAGCACTACTACTTTTGAGGTTGTTCCTTGAAGTTACTTCACCTTCACTGTATATATCAATTTGATTTTTGTTACAAGTTTTCGAGTACACTGTCATCTAAGCTTGGGGCCTAAAGTGAAGGCTATAAAGCTTGAATGATAAGTGTCAAGTTTGGTTGATTTGGTTTACAGTCAAGTTTAGAGTAAGTTTTCAGTTTGTATTGAGTCATTTTTCATTTCTTTTGTTTTGACCGTATTTCCCAATGGATGAGGCACTTGGTCTATGGTGTTATTAACACCTCCAAGGAGATACCACCCCAATAAGGCCAACGTTATTGTCAGTATCTACATACTTCCATCAACGATCAAATTCTCTCTTTGAATTGTCATTTTCATAGAAAATTTTACATCATTCCATTAGGTCATGTCAAACTAATCCACTGATGGTTGTCTTCTCTTCAAAAATCTGATTTTTTTCCTTGATAGAGTATACTTGCTGACCCTTCTTTAGGTTGTCTTCAGTTATGGTTTCATGGTGACTTTGCAATCATGTTCCATTAGGTCATATGGCATGCTTTCATTAGGTCTTAGGGTTTCATCACCAAGGTTGAGATGCCTAATTTTCTATGTAAATAAAGGTCAGCAAGGGTATGAGGATGATGAATAAATCAAGAATGATGGCTTGCAGGTCATAGCCACTAAATAATTATCTTTTAACCTAATGTAATTTTCACCCCAAAAACATGTTTTTGAGGTGAAAAAAGAGTATTTTGAGTTTATTTGTATATCTTATGTAATTTTAAGGCACTATATGTAATAAATGTTCCCAGCTACACCAAATCATCTCTCCCTACTATATGACAAAGAAACACTACAAAAATCAATTCAACTTGAGCATTATCCACCTGTAAAGACACAAAGAGGAAAAGGCATTAAAACAAAGTTTTCAATAAGAACAAGAAACATTAGAAAGTGGGTTTTTCAAATGAAAAATCAAAATCTACTCCTATTTAAGCTCACACATTTCATTTTTAGATTCATTATTCTCATTGGCAAGCAAGGATTCAAAAAAGTGAGAAGAATAGGCAAGCTTGAGTGAGCTTTGGGTAAAGGAAGACTTGGCGCTGTGCTTCTGGAGGGTGGCACTATGCTTCTGGACAAGTGGAGCAGGGGTGCTGCACATACGTGGAGCGGCATTGCACTTCCGAGATAGGCAAGGTGGCACTGCACATTGAAGACTTGGTGCTGCATGTTCAGACCAACACTGCGTGTTTGGAAAATTTCCCTAGTGCAATTTTACACTGGCGCTATTCTTCTAGGGTGGCGTTGCACTTCTATGCATCGATAGTGCGCATTATGCAGCAAGGCTAGAAAAGCCTCAAATCTTCATGCCAATGTCAAAATTTCCCTCTCTTTCCATCATTGCAAGTAAGTTGACATCCCTCATTTCAATTTTTGTTTGCATATCAACGCTTCATCCTCCATGTTAAACATGAAACCCTAAAAATATCCCTAGTGTGGCTAAAACTCTAAACCCTCATTATTCATCCTATCACCTATTACTACAGCTCTAAAGTCTTTCCCTATCCCTTTATCTCTTAGTCCTTTTAACCTTATTCCATATTTCTCGACCCCTTTATCCCTCTTCCCCAAGGGCTATTTCTAAACAAGATAAGCCCTCCCTTTCATTTTCATCATTCCTACTCCCTCATTCATTTTTAGCCCACAAAATCATTTCCCGTCCCTTCACTCCTAGAAAACATTCATTCATTCCATCCATACAACCTCTAGCCTTGTAAACATGGACACAGAGGACCGAGACTATGAGGAGGAGGCAAACATAGGCAGTGACACCTCAGTAGACAGAGCTAGGCAGCAGAGAAAACAACACAAGGGAAGCATGATTATTAGAGAAGAGCCATCAAACCTTAGGGAATTGCATGCCTCTCACTTGGTTGTCACGTGTTTCAGATACCTTAGTTGCTATGAGTTATGTGAGAAGGTAGAGAGAGTTAAACACCACCTTGAGCTCACTAGACTTTTTGTAGCTCATCTTCGAGATAACAGGGTGACTCTTGTTGGGGTAATATTCACAATTTCACCTTCCATCATTTCAAATGCCACCAGGATTCCAAATGAAGGGAAGAAGTGGTACAAGGCCCAAGACTTGGATGAACACTAATATGAGCCTTATATCAAACCCCAATACAAAAATGAGGTGAAGAGACTCTTTCCTTTCAAATTTATCAAAGACAAGTATGTCCCCATGATGAAAATCATCATGAAGTATTTCACTTATGAGGGCAACTTCTCCAGGTTGTACACTTATCACATCAGGCTCCTCATGCATTTTACCAAGGTGAGGATGTTAAACCTTCCTTACTTCTTTTTTAGAAATATTGAGAAGATGGCTCATTTTTTTGAGAAGAAGCCATACCCTCAGTAGATGAGCAGTCTCTATCATTACTCGCTGATAAAGATCATTGTGCTTCATCATCTCAATCTCTTCAACATCTCTTGGGAGACATTTATTTCTCATGATATCTTTAGGGGTCCCCAAATTCCTCCACCAGTGTCTCAAGAAGTAGGGGGACCTTCTAGCAGTGCCCAAGTGAAAACAGATGAGGAAGCCAAGGAGACTAGAACTACTCAGGTTCCCATTTACATCAAATATCAGAGGGGCACAAGGAGGTTATTTGTAGTTGATAGGAAAGTGTTTTTTCCACAGGATGTGAAAGTATCCTTGCCTTCTTCATCAGCCCATAGGTAAATTCTAGCTCCACAAGATGTGGAAGGGGCTTTGCCTTCTTCATCAACATAATAGGTATAGGTGCAAGAGCTACACAAACTGAAGGAAAAGATGCTAGAGGAGAGTTGTGATGATGAGGAGGAAAGGGACTTTGACTTGACTGAGCATGATGAGCTAGAGCAGCGTTATACTCATCATGGAGTTGAAATCATTGACTTAGAGGCTTAGGACAGAGAAACGATAAAAGACATCATCATATAAGAAAATGAGGCTCAAGTAGTAGGTTTGGCGGAAAATTTAGAGAGGTCCAAATATGTCATCACATATTTGGAGCAAGAAAACAAGTAGTTGAGTGACAAACAAGTCCTCATGGAGCTGGAAATGCTCAAGATGAAACGAAAAAGTGGCAAAGAGGTACAAGTCTCTTTGACTCCTATTGAGAAGGAGATTGAGGATGATAGAGAAACTTTGTTGGAGAGAGTCAACTTGCACCTGAGAAGCTACTACATAAGGCCAACAGATACAATTAGATGATTAGACACATGGCCTATCATTACAAGACCCGAAATAAGATTTGCAATATGAGGGACAAGAAAATGAAAACTAGGCTAAGGCTAACTTTGAAAGGAAAAAAGGAGGAGGATAGGCATAGGATGTTTGCTAAAGCTTCCTTGGCTCATCAAGACACTTGATGATGGCACTTTTCACTAATTTTGGGCAAATTCAAAAGATTTTTTTTCATTTGCCAATTTTTAAAATCTACACACAGGAAAACTACCTAGACACGCAGCGCCACCGGTGTTGTGCTTTTACTAGGGGAACCTAATGAAGAAATGGTTTTCCTTTTTAGATTCAGAGTGATTAGGAAATGCACCCTAGCAAGTTTCAAAGTTTTTGGTGAAGAATTGGTCCACCGAAAGGTTAAAAAACACCCTAAAAATGACATTTCTGCCAATTTTTGGACAGACAGAAGCAACCTAGGAAGTATCCATGGTTTTACATGCTCTTCTTAGCTTCTCACTAGTCTATAACATCTTACCCCATCAAGCCCCTGAGTGCTAAAGCCTATGCCTACCTTGCCCATTGAGCACCCTGCAATTCTGACATAATTCCCTACGCATAAACTATCCAGCTTCTCCTAATCTAGCAAAACCCCTTCAAAATCAAATCAAAAATCTGTGCTACTATACCTAGCCTAATATTTTTTACTTGATCCAATTATCTTGGTTGGGATCCTTATGAAGAGTGCCCTCTCCTGGCCTAGTAGGGCTAGCTAGTTGGCTAAGCGTGGTTTGTGGTTACCCTGGTTTGCCTTCCTTCAGCCTGGGGTTCAATCCAGATGATAACAGGACGAAATATTTCAAATGGTAGATAAGACTAATGAGACTCTTGAGGAATATGTAGAACGTTTTTAATATAATTTGCAAAAATCTCCTTAGCCAAATTTTCCTCCTCAAGTTCTCAAAACTACAATGATCAAAGCTATGAAAGACCAATGGGTAGAAACATTAAATTTAATGGGGAAGGGTGGTATTTATCAAGAGGATTACAAGAATACTATACAATTGTGCATCAAGTGTTCCAGAGACAATACAAGGCTTAAACGAACCAGGCGTGATACGATAACCAAAGACAACAAAGCCTCAAGAGGAAGCATTACACAAGTTGAAATCGACAACCTACTGGAAGATTTCAATACTGACATCTTGTGGACACTGATGACACAATGGGATATCATGGAAGCCAGAAAAAAGCAAGCCGAAGAAGAACAGAATCTGACTATTTTTTTCCCATGCTGCAGAAAGAATGACAATCATAGAGAATGTCCATTAGATACGATTCAAACATGCGTTATTTTCACTAAGGATCACACTACAGAAATCTGCCCATTGCTTCCTAGATTAAAGTATTCAAGGAAGTAGAAGAGGAGCTGGAACCAATATATCTGATGAACCAACCTTGTCAATGGAAAACATGTCCGACACGTATGTCTACATAACCATCTTCTTTCTTTCCTTCTTCGTAATTTAATTTTCAACAGTGTTTAGGAGCAACATGTCAGAACCAACCACCTTTCTCTACTTGGCCACCTCAAGCATTTTCTATGCCACCATGCCCTAACCAATCAAATCCAAATAATAATTGGCCAAATTCCTCTTACCCTTCACCTTTCTGGCAGAACACTCCCTATTCCTCATAATGGTGTCCTTCTACCTCACAAAATGAGAACTGGCAACCAAATTGGCAACAATCCACAAACCAACCTATGGGAACAATTCCTCTTCCTCAACCAACCTTACCAGTACCTTACATTTTGAAGCAAAATCCTCAACCTAATATATGACTGCAACTCCCAGCTCAACCCAACCCAAATCCTAACGACAGACCAATCCAGTCAGTCCAAATTATTGAGAGTCTGGACCCTGAAGTTGAGATGAGAGAATGTAATGAACTTATGTTAAGATCTGGATGTGTAACTACTCCAGATGAGGAAAAAAATCGGCAACTTGAAGTCAAAGAAACATATCTGAATAAGCCTTCAACTATAGATGACTCAAATAAAATAGGGAGGAGATACAGTCAAGCAGAAAGACCCCAAGCAAGTTATAATTACTTCTCCCTCGTTCCCAGAAAGATTGATAATACCTTGACCTATTAAATATCCTGACTTTGATCTTCAGGGTGAACTCAAAAATATATGTATAAAAATACCCCTCCTCCAGGCCATTCAAGACATTCTGATATATGCTAAAACCATTAAAGAATTGTTTGCAAAGAAGTCTATGAGGAAAACAAAAATAACACAAACTATCCATGTCGTCAGAACTTTGTCTAATTTATTACTAGGCAAAGAGACACCTATAAAATATGAAGACTTGGGAAATCCCATTGTCACAGTAAAAATAAATGGCCACTCTTTTCCCAATGCTTTAGTTGACTTAGGGGCAGCCATTAACATTCTGACAACAGAAACTTGTGAAGTGCTTGGCATCATAGCCTTAGAGCCAACCACTACCTTGCTGGAACTAGCTGTCTGTCTAGTAATTAGGCTAGAAGGAACATTACAAGATGTGATGGTTTATGTGGAGTCTTGGGAATATCCTGCAGATTTTTTTATTATTAACCCCAGAAATTGGCTAGATGGACATCCCTTAATACTACGAAGGCCTTGGCTAGCAACAGGCGATGCTTATATATGCTTCTGAATAGGAAGTATGACCATAACTAAATGGAATGATGTAAAGAATCTAGCTTTATACCCTCCTACTCAGCCAAGCCTAACCATTGTAAAAACTAGGAAACAACTAGCAACATATTTAAAAGAAAATATTCATTCACTATTGACTGTGGCAGATGTGCTTGAATTCAAAAACCAAACAGAAGACAATGTCATTAACACCTTTATCAATCACAATACTGCAGTGTCTAATTTGCAATGTCACATGATTGAACCAGTCTTACATAATGAGATTGAAGAAGATTCCTTGAGAGACATTAATGACCAACCAATATCAACAACCACTGTCTATAATAGCAAGCCTATTGAAATCGAGCTATGGAAAATCTTGAACATTAACAGTAATCTGAGTAATGACCAGCAACAGAGACTTATCTAAGTCCTTAGGAAATATAAAGGGGCTTTTGCATGGGATTGCCAAAACATGAAAGGTATTGGCCCTTAGTTATTCATGCACCACATGTCCACTAAAAAAGATGCAAGAGCCATTCGACAGCCACAACGTAGATTAAATCCTCATCTAAAGGATATTGTGAAAGAAGAGCTTCAAAAACTGTTAGATGTGAATTTTATTTATCCTATATCTAACAATAAATGGGTTTCTCCATTAGTAGATGTCCCTAAAAAGAATGGAAAATGACGGATATGCATTGACTACAGAGAACTCAACAAAGCAATGCAAAAAGACAATTTTCCCCTTCCATTTATCAACTAGGTCCTAGATACAGTAGCAGGAAATAAATTCTTCTCTTTCCTAGATGGCTTCAGTGGCTACAACCAAATTCAAATTGCCCGTAAAGACTAGGATAAAACTACTTTCACCTGCCCCTGGGGAACATTTACTTACAGGGTATTGCCTTTCGGATTGTGCAACGCACCTACTACATTCCAAAGAGCCATACTTAGTATTTTTGTAGACTTGATAAATGAAGGATTGGACATATACATGGATGATTTCACACCCTATGAAGATGACTTTGATCAGGCATTACAAACATTGGAGAAAGTTCTAAATCAGTGTATTTCTACTAAACTATGCTTAATTCATGAGAAATGTCATATGATGATGACAAAAGGCTTGATTCTGGGTTATTACATTTCAGCAGCTAGAATTCAGGTAGATCCAGCAAAGATACAGGTATTCCTCTTATTAGCTACCCGCTGCACTCAAAGAAAGGTATGTAGTTTTCTGGGATTTGCTGGATATTATCATATATTTATAAATAACTTTTCGCAAATTACTCCACCATTATATGTCTTGACAATAAATGTTGATTTTATATGGATTGATAAGTGTGACACTGCCTTTATAGATCTAAAACATTTAATATCGAGAACACCAGTATTACGAGGCTTGAATTGGGATATACCTTTCCAAATTTCATCAGATGCATCAAATACAACTATTGGAGTTGTTCTTGGCCAAGAAGAAGATAAGAAACCCTATGCTATATATTATATCAACAAAAAATTAACTCTTGCTGAGTTGAATTACACAATAATAGAAAAGGAGTTTCTAGTTGTTATTTATGATATCAACAAACTTAGACACTATATAACTGGATACCCTGTATTTCTATATACTGATCACTCTGCTATTAAATATTTAGCCAATAAAACTATTACAAATGGAAGAGTGATTCATTGGTTACTACTTTTGTAGGAATTTTACATAACTATAAGGGATCGACAAGGGAAGGACAACCTCGTGACAGACTTCCTTTCCTGAGTGCCAAGAACAGATGATACAGTGACGATAGAGGATCAGTTCCCGGATGAATATTTGTTTGTTGTGGTCGTAAAAATGCCATGGTATTTAGACATAGTGAATTACTTAGCAGCGGGAAAATTTCCCAAACATCTGCCATGTAGAGAAAGGAAATTGATCGTGCAACAGAGCACTCATTTCTCCTAGATCGGAGGATACATTTTCTACACAGGAGCTGATAACAGGTACATTAAGGAGGAAAAAAATTATGATATCTTAAAAGCCTTCCATGATGGACCTTGTGGTGGACACTTTGTAGACAGCAGAAATAGACATAACATTGTACAGATGGGCTACTACTGGCCCACTATTTTTAAAGATGCTAAAACTTATCCAGGCATGTGATAGTTGCCAAAGGATGGGTCACCCTGGCCAATCTGATGAAATGACCCTGCATCCATAGCTGGTGATAGAAACCTTTGAGTGTTGGGTATCAGATTTCATTGGGTCATTCAAACCACCATCCAAACAGAAAAAGTATATATTGTTTGCAATAGATTATGTAACTAAGTGGGTGGAAGCAGTAGCGTTACCATGAGAAATAGAGGAAATTGTAATTAATTTTCTTTTCGAAATTTTTGTGTGTTATGGCTTACCTAGAGAAGTAATTACTAATGGGGGGCCACAATTCGTGGGTCACAAGATTACTACTACACTAAAAAATCATCACATCACACACTAAATTACTTCTCTGTATCACCTGCAGGCAAACCAGTAGGTTGAGAGCACCAACCAAGTTATCAAAGCTATTCTAACAAAGACAGTCTCATCACATCAACAATACTAGACCGTTCAACTACCAGAGGCCTTGTGGGTGTATAATACAACTTGGAGAAACACTACTGGATACTCACCATATCAACTGGTATTTGGTAAGGAACCCATTTTTCTCATAGAATTTGAGATACAAACACTAAAGACAATCCAGGAAATAGGACTGGATTTAACTAAAGCCCAGCTTAATAGGTTACAGTAGATCAATGAATTAGATGATATTCAGCTACTATCTATACAACATATGACACTCATTCAACAATAAAGAGCCAAATGGCATGATGCCCTGATTAAGAAAAAAGACATTTCATGAGGGAAACTAGGCACATCTTTAGATTCCATGTTCCAAGACTTCCCTGGCAAACTACAAACTAGATGGTTAGGCCCCTCTGAAATAAAGCAGGTACACGACAATGGCACTCTTACGCTGGCCAGCATTGATGGTTCTGGTTCTTATTTTAAAGCAAATGGTCATCAAGTGCGCCTCTACCAAAATCCACTTACCAAAGAATCTTTCTATTAGCAGATATGTGAAGAACCCACCATGCAAGTTTTAGTTGCAGAAGGAAATCCTTTGGTAGCTTCATATTCATAAATTTTATTTCTTCTTTGTAAAATATGTAAATAGGATTGCTGATTTGATTTTCTTTTCTTTCTTTTCTTTCTTTTTCTTTGCTTGTTTTGATGTTCAATTTACTGAAAAGCTACTGTTCAATCTATTGAACAACACTTTCTTGCCTTTTGTCATTTTGTTGTTCAATTAGTTGAACAATTGTTGTTCATTCTATTGAACAACACTTTCTCTCTTTTTGTTGTTTTGCTATTCAGATAATTGAACATCTATTGTTCAATCTATTGAAGAGCTTCCATTCAATCTATTGAACAACACTTTCTTTTCTTTGTGTTGTTTTGTTGTTCAATCTATTGAACATCGACCATTCAATCTATTGAACAACATTTTCTTTTTATTCGTTGTTTTGTTGTTCAATTTATTGAACAACTACTTTTCAATTTAGTGAACAGTTTCCATTCAATCTATTGAACAATACTTTTTTTCGTTTGCTTTGATGTTCAGTTAATTGAATAACACTTTATTTTTTTTCAATTGTTTTGTTGTTCAATCTATTGAATAGTTGTTGTTCAATCTATTAAACAACACTTCTTTTATTTTTGCATGGTTTTGCTATTCGTTTAATTGAACAATTGTTGTTCAATCTATTAAACAACTGTTGTTCAATCTATTAAACAACACCTTTTTTTTTATCTTTTGCTTTGTTTTGTTGTTCATTTAATTAAACAGCTGTTATTCAATATTTTGAACAGCCGCGGTCCAACCCAATTGAACAATATTTTCTTTTGTTTTCTTTTCATGGCATGAAGTACACTACTTTTATGAGGACAAAGAATTTATGGATTCTATTGAAAGGAGTTAATATCATTAATGTTATGATCTTTAACAGGACAACTTCTTGATGAGAGATTATTTTTAAGAAAAGGGACATAGTTATTGATATAATACTTTATTGCATCATTTTCTACTGTACATGATACGGATTGATCATTTTAAAAACCATGTTGGTTCCACCATTCCTGGTTATAATCTTCTCTTTCTATAACAAATAATACTATGTGTATACTTTTTCTATTTACATGTTCAACTTCTTCCACCATCCTCGGTATTAAGGAGTACTGAGCCTCACTTTATTAATCACAAAGATGTGTAATAATATCAAATTTTTCTTTTTAGATGGAGGATAGGGGGTCTCATTATGAGCCAGACTACAAGGCTATAGCAAAGTGACATTCCCACTATGGCCACCACACCAGGCTTATGATCCATTGGATAGCTAAAATATCCTTGGAGCAGAAGGTCTCATCACGAGCTAGCCTGATCACTATTGCTACATTCCAGTGAATGGCTGTGTGGTTACCTAGTTACCACGCCAACACACTAATCTCTTCTGTAGAACAACACTGGAACTCTCCATTTATAAATTGAGGATCCTTGCTCATATGGGTTAAAAAGCAACCTTGTTGAGCCTATGGACACCTACTGGTAGTAGAGACTCTGCTTATGGTATTGAAGTTATATCTTATCATCAATTACTACTATAATGCCCTCTTCTTATTCTTATTTTTATCAAAGAAATTATTTCCTTAATTTTTCCCCTATTTAGAACCTTTATGCATGAGATAATGTCTTTCAATCAATCGTATCATTCTTGGCTAGAATACCATCAGCAGAGTACCCTTTTGACATATTGTTGTCCTTTCCTCCTTTGCATAACTTATCATCAATCCAAATCATCCTATCTCTTATTCATAACTATCTTTACACACTCCGCTTTGATTATAACCATACCTCTTGCCATCTTGTCATTGATATACGTACTTTGCTTCATTTACTATTATATTGTTCATTCCCTTACCTTGTCATCAGAACAACACTTTCCTTGTCTACTCGGTCGCAGGCAACCTCTATTTTTAAGGAGGGTGAAGGATTCCCATTATGCCTTTGCATTCGCTATATTTATTCTATTTATTTGAATTGATATGTTGTTGTGATATCCCATGATCAAATGACATGTGGCAATATGATAGTCCTTGAATTAATATTATTAATTCTCATGGAAATTCCACTTAACATTATGGAATTTAGTTGTTACATCTACTTACTGTTCTATTTCACCAAACCAATTGACCTCTGCTGTTTCTTTTTTGTTGTGTTAATCCTTGAAATTGTAGGGTGAATATTGGAAGAATTCGAGCATTTTGGGTGGAAAACCAGTTCGCTCAGAACCCTTAGTGTTGGAGATTTCTGTTAGAGCCAGGGAAATTTGGGTGCGTGTAGGATGGATATCATATTTCACCAGAATTTAGGTCGCAAGCGAAGAAATCGCTACCGAGGTTTTACAACATTTACATGATGGGAAATCCACAGTAAAAGGTGTAAAAGTAATAGTATCAGAGGCTATGATAGCTAAAGTTTCTGGGCTGCCAACAAAAGAAGCAGTATGGCCTAAGAAGCACATAATTTTGCATTACACATTGGATATTTTCAGAGACACAAGCAATGAATTAACATGAAAAGGCAAGGGAATTCAAATTTCCTCTCTGGGAGAACCATGGTGCGAATTGGAAAGTGTCATCTAGAAGTAGATCGCCTGTGATGGTCGACGGGATGTGATAAAACCATGACAACTTGAAATTTTAGCCATTTTAAAGCAAAATCTTACTGCCAATTTACCATTTTTCTTGAATTCATTATTGCATGACACATCAGATAGAATAAGACCGGCTAGACATATTGAGACTATAGTTAATCATCACGGTTTGATCAGACTGATTGTTAGTCATAATCTTGCCCAACAAAATTTAATTTTGGATAATTTTATAGCGCCGCTAGAGATAGGGACAAACCCTATAGTCCAAACCCTAACAACCATGGAAATTGAACAACAGAACCTTGTTCAAAAGAGGAAATGAACTGCTTATACAGTAATAGGACCCCATAAGCGTAGGCGTTCAACGAGGCTAAACCCAATTTAGAGGACTTTCGCAAATCCTCAGGGTAGTACCAAACAGCTGGCAGAACCATCTCGTCCAATTACTGTGCAGGACTCTAAAATAGAACTAGAGGAAGAAGGTAATTATGAGGAAGAACAAGAGGAAGAACCTAATTCTGAGGTAGAATAAGAGGAAGAACCTAATTCTGAACAGGAACAGGAGGAGGAACCCAACCTTGAACCTGAACAGGAGAAGAAACCCAATTCTGAACCAGAATAGGAGGAAGAACCTAATTCTGAATCAGAACCCAAGGAAGAATGCAATTATGACCCAGAACAAGGGGAAACACAATATTCTTTCCAAAATGATGATGAACCAGAAAATGAAGCAGGGCCTCCTCAAACACCACCTATAAGCCCCCAAGATAATTTCTTGCAGGACTTTGAGGAAGGGATGGCCCATGTTCTTGCAAATTTGAATGCATATATGCAACTTGGAGGATCACTTGACCAGAATTTGAACAAAACTCAATCCTCAGAAGGTTTTGGTCACACCTCAATTTTGCCTTCCCCAGAACTTGTACATTGGGAAGAGAAAAAGGACACATAAATAATGAATGAATTAAATAACCAAACAGGTGACATGGTTATATTGGAACATAGCCAAGATGAGCACCAGGAACCTTTATATATAGAGGGTATTGATAAACCTATTTCTATAAAGGATGCTCCTCAAAAGAAGCGAGTAGCTGAAACAAAGTTAAGGAAGCTGAGAAAGAAATACAGAAAGCTCCAGAAGAAGGTTAAACAGCTACGTCAGAAATTGAAAGAGACTGTAAATAGGGAAGGTCAAAGCACTACTACTGAGTTAGTCATTTTTCCCACACAAACAGAAATATGTGAAGGTAGGGCAATAGGAACCCAGGCTGAACATATTTCTACTCAGATGGTGGTCACACAAACAAGCTTTCACATAGAATTTATAGATAAGTCTACTCAGACCAAGGGTTTACCCTTTCAAAGAAAAAGCACCCAGACAGAAGAAATAATCAATAATGCTCCATCATGCAGTGATCATATTCTTTTAGAGTTACAAGAGGAGCTGGCACAAGCCCAACTTTCTTTAGAGCAATGTCAGAAGGAGACAGTTCCTCTGCAAAAGTATCAAGAGTTGCAAAAGCAATGCAGAGAATTGATCATAACTAAGAATGAAACTTTTAATAGGTTCATGCAGGAGGAGGAAAAGCAAATGAAAGTAAAAGCCAAGATAGATAAGGTCATGGGCCAGATCGATGCTATTTGATATTTATATTCTGATGTCTTATCTTGCAGGTCTCCTACCACAAATTATGTTATGTTTTTATTGGAAATATATTTGTTGTTGAAGATGAAAGTTGTTAAGGCTGACAAGTAAGTTGAATTAAAGAGAACTGAGGAATTTATAAATTGTTGTAAGGAGCATGGAATAAATGTCCAATGTCTCCTCTGTGAATTTTATTTGCACAATTTTGTATTAGAAGGGGAGGTGGATAATAATCCTAGCCCTTTTGTTGGGGATATTTAGTTCCAGGCCTTTATTTCTTTTCTAGCAAACCAACTCAAGTGTTCCAAGGCTTATAACACCTTTCAAAGGAAAGAACATGCGCTGGATTTATGGGTAAGGAGTGGGCATACTCAACCCTTCCATCTTTTTGTTAAACACAAAAGGCTCATGACACAGGAGGGTGTAACTAAGATTCTGGGGCCTATACATAAAGAAATCATGCAAACGGGAAGGGCATATTTCTTATCCATTTAGGAAGGATCCTTTCTTGCATCCAAACAGAGATGGACAGTCTCAACCAATAGTGTGAAGGATAGAGAACCATTTAATTATAGGAATTTTTGAATTTGTCATAGGTTGTTTTGTCACATACAATAATATTATCTTGAGGGAAGGACCATATTGGTTGGGATGTCGATTTAAGAGTCCTATTATTTGGTACCCACCCGAAGGACACCATTCTGATTATGAGTTTCTTGAGGGTGATGAAGGGACAACCTTTGCAGAGTTAATACAAAAAGCACAGTTTTAGGTTAGATAAACAAAAAGCCTTTCATGCTTACTCTTTAACTACATTACATAATAACTATTTATGTTCACGAGGACGTGAAACAAGATAAGCAAGGGAGTATGTTGGGCCATGCAATAGGTATAAATTTACCCTTGATTACACTATCCTTTTCCTCCCTTTTATGCATTTGTGCCATGATGTAATAAGTTTTTGATAAGATTTGGATAGAAAATGAATGAAACTTCTTTTGATGCAATTTGACTATCAAAACTAACTTTTGTTGTTTATTATGTAGAAATTGGTAAATGGAACAGTTGTTGTTCAAAATATTGAACAACAAAGGCTAAATAGAGAAAACAACATGCATCTTGTGCGGTCAAATCGAGAAGCAAATCAGGAGGATCAACATAAGATAGAAGATCGTTTGATAATAACATTTAGTTGTGAATTCCTTAGGATCCCCTGATGTTGAGGAATCACATTTATCACTTTTCCTCTTTGACTATAAGAGGGAAAAGACAAACAAAATAGGGGACTTAACTTTTCACCTTTGTACTTCAGTTGTAATTTTAATATATAGAGCATTATTCTGAAGGAAATCACGTTGTAATGACATTTTCATTTGATGAATAATATATAATTCACGTTGTTGTTCATTTACGAGATTCTAAAGTAATCAAGCAGTAACCATTGATGGCTTGGGCCCGACCATTGGTGGATTTCACTATTGTTCCCTGTAACCTTTACTTTTCTTTTACTACAAGTTTAATTACTATGTTTTATAGCTTACGATTGATTTACTTTCACTAGTGTTGAGTTTTTGTATTCACTACATTAATTCTTATTTCTATTGATTGGCTTCATTTATTTATGTCGTGGATTGATTTGATTGTTACATAAGAATCAGTTCTTGTTAATTGAAATCTAGAATTGTATTGATTATATCAGATGTATTACTTTTATGCATAAGTCTAGATTCAGCTGAAAGAGCTTTGTTATCACTACGGTGCATTTGGTTGATGTAATTACAGTTAGAACTTTCAATTAAGATTGAATTTTGGTTTTGTTTAAGATTGAGTTTTGATGTTTGAATAAGTTAATTTCCTTGAAGTTACAAGTTGGTAGTTTATGGTTTGATCCGTTTACTCTTGTACTGCAATCAATAAGTTATTTTAAAGCATTACTCTCTGTAGATTCAATGATTTACATCACTTGCACATATTGTGTACACTCTTGAAACAAAAATACTTACCCAGGTTGATAATTAATATGAGGAATTTAAGAGTTCTAAAAGACACCTTATTTGCACCCAGCACTGGTCCCAACCAGAGGGGTCATTTTTTCCATTGCCTTACTCGCACCTACTTACTGATCGTGTCTCCTACTGTGAGGATGATGAGCATTTGTGCAGGTTTCACACCATATTCTTGTATCCACTTGGGTAGGTGGGTGCACCAGCCGATTTTCCTATCACACTTGTCTTTCAATCGCATCTGAGTCTTCCAAACCCGCACACGCATCATCCTTCTACATTCGCACCAGTCCTCAAAACTTCTTTGGTGCATATCCCACCATCTTGCAACCGTAGCTCTCAGTACCCATTTTAAAGTGTCAAAACATTGTTGTTCTGGTACTTCTCTTTCAAATTTGTTTAGGAAGTCTTCCACCTCGCTCAACCCAACATATGTAGGCAGATCTCTTGCCTCTATCGCTACACAGTGCAGTTACCTTGTCATCATGTTACACTTGAGTGTGATTACCTCGTGTAACTGGTTTTGCCATCGTTCTATCTCCTCATCAGGATCTGATGTGTAGGAGTTTTCATGCTCCCACGAGATTTGACCATCCATAGTTGGATTCACCAAATCTTTCTCCCACATGGTCATCTTGTAGATATAGTCTAGATCATCATTGTTGTCATAGTCACACACTAGCTCTCCGTAGCATGATCCTTCCGCAGGGTCTAAAGGTACCACTATGTGTAGTGAATTTTTCTCAAAAATCATCTTGCGCTTATTTAGATTTATCACTCTATTCATGTCAGTGGTCCAATATATTCCCAATAGTGTGGGGTAGGGATAGTTGTCATCAATAATCTCTATCACTTCGAAACCTACTGACGTGATCGCTCCTTTGATATCTACTGTGATTCCCTGTAGTCTTCCCATAGGTAGCATGTTTTATTGGTTTGTCATTCATAGTCGGATATGAGACCTTTGCAACGCAAGCCTACCCATGTGCTCCCATGTTTATTTTGGTAGGACATTTACATCTGATCCTAGATCTAGAATCATTTGGTCCATCTCGTATTCCCCGATCTGCACAGTCAATCTCATCTCCCTTCCTATTCGTGTCATGTGTTCTCCGAGTTTTCAGACCGTGTGTGGTTCTCCTGGAGCGATCCCAATGCACCTAGTTATGAGTTCTTGCAGTCCCTTTACAGCCTTGTTGTCATGCGGAAGCTTCATGCATGTTTCTAAGAATTTAATGAGCATTGATGGATCCATTTCTGGCTCTAGTCTGTCTTTACTTCCTGAAGTGGAGGCATCTGTGAATCTCCTCTCAGCTTCCATGAAGGTCTCCTTAGCATGCTCCAAACCAAATTCTAGTTCCTTTGTTGGAGCCTTGTGGACCCAGGTACTTTCTTCAGGGTGCTTTCCCTTGTCATCCCCTATTGTAATACCACTCTTGAGCATGATATTTACATTATGGCCTTCCTCGTGTGGCTCAGAACTCATCATTTGCAGGTTCTGAGTTGGGGGAGGCTGGGGTGCTCCTTTATCGTGCAACCTCGCTATCAGTGTGGGACAGTCCTTCATATCATGATCAAACTACATACAATATAAGCATGATGGTCTCATTGGATTTGTACAATCACGGGCATAATGCCCCAGCCCTCTGAAATTGTAGCATATCAGCTGTCCGCGACCTCTTCCCGGTCCCATTCCACCTCGACCTCATCTGCACCCTTGAAATCTGGTTCGCACCATCCTTACAATTAAGGGATCGTGTTTTGGCCTAAACTCTATAGGTAGGAATCTGATCCATGATCAAATCATAACTTCTACAGGTGCACTCATCATGGCCTACTGATCTATAGAAATTACATAACAACTACTATGAATTCTACGTATACTTCTATAATAAATGGTAGTTATCTATAGCATGCTTTCCTCCTATCTGAGAAATTGTACACCATAATGCAAGCATCACGCTTAGTCCTACTTGTGCCTCTGATCTCAATGGCATTGGTCCTCCTCCCATGAGGTAATTCATGAACACCGGGCAGTGGTCCTTGTTGTGCCTTTGGCCCTTGCATTTTACGCACTGTACCTCATCGCACACTTCTGGATTGGCCATCCTGTATTGTTTCAAACTCTGCATCTCAAGGCACAAAGTTTTTCAATTGCGTGTTAATCTATTGGACACCCAGGTTAGGTTCTTGTATCAGAATCTCATGCAATCTCATCACAACCTCCAAAGCCTTAACCTGAGTGGTTAGGATTTACTGCGAAAACACGTTCCATAGATGTGGTGTTAACGATGATACAAACCATTTGTGATGTTGCCCATCTGTTAATGTCATGTTTTCTTCGTGAATTGTGCATTTCAGTCTCTGATCCAACTCCCACGGGGTTTTGTATGGTACCATTGTGATTTCCTTGAATCCAATGATCGACTGTGCCTCTGACTTTGGCCTACTAAATTCCCTGTTTAGTGGAGCTTGGATATCTAATGTCCCCATATTCATAGTGTCATTGGAATGTTTAATGTACCAGGTCAGCATGTGATCCTGCAGAGCACTAACCAATGTTGCCTTCTTTATATTGTCATCTATGACACCTTGTGCTTCTCATACAACTTTTATCACAAACGAAAATTGGTATGAATCTCCATTCCCTTCTCCCTTGAACACTGGTAGCTTGATTGAGCTGGCCATACTGCTTTGTCATGGTGGCGGAGGTGGGATGGGCGAAGTCGGGGGCGAAGGCAGTGAAACTAGTCATGGTGTGGGTGGGGTTAGTATGCACGGAATTATCTACTTTATTAGATTGATCACATAGTAGCATTTTAATCCAAGCGTTTAAAGATTTAACGTACTTACCTTGCAGTCCCTTGAGGAAGTGTTGTTCTACCTCACTATAGCTAAGTGAAGTATCTACTGCGAATTCGGTGATGAATCCTCCTATGATTTGATCGAGCCAGTGACAGACAGTGCACATGATCAAATCTTCAAATGCTTCCAGTCTACACACCAATTTTGGGGTCCACATAATAGGTTTGTCGAGTTTACACCTTCCTTGGCTATCTGCTAGATTCATGATCCACTCCTACAACTCAGTAGGGATGGATGCAATGGAAATTTCATGGATCTCCATATACAAGTAGCAATATAACCACTCTTCCATTGAAAATTGTAGATTCCTATTTTCCTATGTCGTGAACTCGTGAATCTTTCTGTCCAACCACTCTTCAATTCCTTTCTTTGTCAGATTCCAATGATACGACATTAGACATTTCTATTCAGATCCTATTCCTGGCAATGAAGCCATTTGTTGGCTTGTTGGGGCCTGACCTAGGTTTAAATTTAATTAGCCAAACAAATCCCTGTACTACTAGCCCTTTCGGAAACAGTCCGCGGAGCAGGGAAGTGGGGACTGAGGTCTCACCAAAAGTAGTATAGGAGGGTGCTAGAACTAGGTTTCCTTACCCTTGAGATGTCTGAGAGTTTGACTATTCCTTTTTTTATTCTTGCGCACAGGTGTCTTCGCACACCTTCCACTCCTGATACCCTCGTGCAGCCCTAATCGGGGGTTGTATCATGCTCTGGGTTAATACTCGAGATCTTACTTATCTTCCAATGTTAATTAGATACCTATGCCTACCTGAATGTCTTATAGCTAGAAATACAAAGAATTCATACATGATCGCATAGTAAATAAGCAGTGTATTTGCAAATTATATCTAATCATGTATTAAACCAGGAAAAGATACATAGAATTATAACAAAAGTTCTCTTTATTTATTCTTCCAATGGTTACAGACTTGACCTTCCCAGCGCACTTAGTTGCAAGGGTTCGCACACTCAACTGTGGACTACTAGAGCTCTATGCACTTAGTTGTAGAGCCTTCTCCTACTCTACAACCCATAGACACCCATTACACTTCGAATCAATCACTTAGACTTCTCATTCTTCTATTCTCTTTGTTATTAGTTATCTTTTACACTTAGAGCCTCGCTCTATTTATACAATCCCATGGTCCACGAACCATGGGTAGGTCTATCCAACCGACATTACATTACAAAACTATGGCAGACAACCCTATGACTGTATTATGACTTTGCACTCCACTCCTGCAATTCGTGGAGCTTTTACAAAATACTTGATCAAAAAATGGGCTTTAAGCCCCAAGATAGGTCTTGGGGGGATTCCATGCCCAACAAAAGAACATAGAGAAGTGGCATGTCTATGGCATGTAGCAACTAAATTAGGGTTCGATAGACCCTATTTACACTGACTTGATCGTCGAGAGTGATGTGCCCAAATAGTCTGTAACAACTGCCCCATAAAGCATGAATTCAGAAAAGATAATGTTGGAGTGATGTTCCCAAATAGACCTATAATAGTTCCCCATAAAGCATGAATTCAAAAACGATAATGTTGAATGATATGCTTTATGATGTGATGAGGAGGATCTGAAGTAGACGGTGACCTGTGTCAATTGCAATACATACTATCATGATTTCTTTGAATTTTTCATGAATGGCTGAGGGAAGGCATACCCATGATCAACATATAAACTTTCATTACATGTACATAAATCAGATAGTTGTCTACAGATGTAGGTCCATGACTATCTGTGTAAAGACATCGTATAGATGATTTAGTACTCTCCTAAAATCGCAGCTCGAATGGATGAAACTAGATATAGGGTCCTATTTCTCATCCAACTGTTTGCTCAATTACGTGTCTAACCATGTGAAAATGTGATATGAAGTCAAACATGGGAAGACACCATCTAATTACCAGCCAATGATGTAAGTTGTTTACAGATGCGAGAGAAATCACCAATAATGATAATGATTCTCAAGGTACTACAGTACATTTTGCATGGTGTGAATAGATGTTTTGATGTTGAACACCATACGAAGTCTTTTGGTTGAAGGCCTATGTTGTCAACCTGTCGCTAGAAGTGAGAAACCTTCCATTGATGTATGCAAGCCTCAAGGTACTGGAAGGGTGTTTCTAAGTCAACTTCCTGGAAAATGTGCTGATGTCAACAAGAAGTGACTCGTTGCAGGAGGGCCTTGATATATGCCCCATCAATGACATGAAATGAGTGTAACGGTTTTGAAGATAGAATGTGACTAATGACTCAATGCTCAGGAAAAGCAGTCATGAAAATGAAGGTTTATGAGTATTGCAAAGGATTAAGTTTATAAAGCAACTTATCTTGAACATGTCGGTGACACTGAATGAATTGGCAGCATTGACCCAAAACCAAAGTGATGGATGGTGTAATAGACCATAGGTATGATAACCATCAAGTAGATAACCCAACCCAAATAGTCAAAGAGATGAAGCAAAATTGTCATGTTCAAGAGTTACATGCTACCATAAAGTGATTTATCCCCTTTCCCATTTTCCCTAGTCATTGCTAACGAGTACGTCTTTATTTGTTTTAAACACGATTGAGGAGGATAACATATGTTTGATGTATAATTATACTCTTCTGGTGAATCCATCACTATGTGATGTTTTAATGAGTCTAGCGAAGGTGAAACTTGGTCTTGTCATGATGGACAAGTTTGTTGTATTTTATGTTTTAACGAGTTTAACGACAATGAGAACTTGCTACTTTTCATGTTTGGAGAGTTTGAAAAGGGACAAAAAGAAAACTCCACATGTTTTTTTTGTAAATTTGTCTCTTATGTTAGAAAAAGTGTAAAATAATACAAGAGGGAACCTATTGACCATGTTTTATCAACATATTACTTTTTCGTAAGTAATATATCTCAGTCCGGAAAAGGGTTAAAATTATATTGAGTAGATGTCATTTCCAATCCATTTATGAGCTGAAAAGGAAAAGCACTCGACAATATTTTCATGTTTCAGGAGTCTAAAAAGAGATTAAAGAGGACTGCACTTAGAGGAACGAGTGGTGTCTAGGATATCAATTGGATCCGGTGATATTGGAACTTCTCAAAACATGTTTATTTATGTGAAGAGGCTGGCTAATAAGATCACTCATTACAACTGTTCCTCAAAAGGGTAAAACAACCAAGTGAAAGCATATGATCACCCAAGAAGATAGTGACAATGGAAGGAGAAAAAAAAAGGCTTATCGGACAAAAGAGGCTAACAGAATGGAAATCAAGAGGGTTAAAATGGATATGGACTCATTTTTACATAAGCTTGAACCATAGGGAACTATACTTGGATTCAGTTTCATTCTTACACAAGCTTGAAATGAAAAAATATCCTTGGATTCAGTTTCATTTTTTACACAAGCTTGAGCCATGAAACACTATGCTTGATATTGGTTTACATGCCCCCAGCGTGATGAATCGATTCTAGGTGCATGCCCCCAAGATTTATTACATTCGCTTAAGTAGACTACTCGTGGCTATCAGGTGGATGGAATGAAGGTTCATTTATGATATCAAGTAAAAGACTCGACTGGGATTTTACAATATCTAATCAAAGACTCGAATTGGAAATTTTCTCCAGGGAACCTTGTTTCATTTTTTAATGAGCTTGACACAAGACAAGTAACTCTGCTCAAATTCCTTATTTCATTTTTTAACGAGCTTGAAACAAGACAAGGAACTATGCTTTGGGACCTGTTTCATTTTTAGTGAGGTTGACACTGTAAAATAACTATCCTCATATTCACAGTTTCACTTTTTTACGATCTTGAGACAAGACAAGGAACTATGCTCATCATTCCTTGATCACGACCCATAAGAGGTCATGACTTCCAAGAGGTTCTCATCAAATGGGAGAACAATGCTCTGGAAAGGATATGTAGCAAGGAATCCATTAGAGATATCTAGTTCCAATTCCCCCAGCACATAATGCACAACATCACGAAATTGATCATCAGTTGATGTAGGCATGGAATGTGTTAGAGTCTAAATCTACCTCAGGTTGAGAAAGGTAGGATCTGGGACAACATCAAGCCACGCTTAACCTGGTAGCTAGCCCTACTAGGGCAGGAGAGGGCTCTCTCCTTGTCAATCTCAATAAAAGAAATCAATGAGGATTGAGTTGACTGATGTGAAGATTGATTTTAGGCTAGCTATGTATGCAAAAGAGTGTGATTGAATTTGAGGATGTTTTGTTGGCTCAAATGGAAAGGCAAATTTTGGGTCTGGGGAATGAGGCTCAGTTTTGTAGAGATCTATATGGGGCAAGGTAGGAAACTGATTTTGCACTTCAAATTGAATGAAATGGAGAGATTTATATAGGTGAGGAGTTGAAGAGGGTAAGAAAACCTCAGGGATCCTCTTCAAACAGCTGAAAACATCAATAACTAAGAAAACCCTAGGTAGAGCACTGCAATTTCAATGGATTCTACTTATATCCTTGTTTGTTTTAGTTAAGAAGAAGTAAAATATATAATGACATATGTAAAATATAAGTGAACTCACAATTATAGAAGAAGGCACAATACCAAAGCAATATTCCACATGAACCCCAAATAGTGTTGCAAACCGTGGTCTATTCCTTAGCCAAAACTGCTGATATGAGTATAGAATGAAGCTCCAAGCTTTCTCAAAAGTCCAACCATGCTAATGAATGAAAAATCACAAGATATAGAAAAAAAATAACTCCTCCTAGCATCTAGGGGTCTAGCTCATAAGTTTAGGATCCGTTCTAACAAATTCTAAACTGCGAACTAAAAATTAGGCAGTGGAACAACTTGCCTCTAGAAACTAGGGAACTGATTTATTCAGTTGTAAAATACTTTTTAATGGATGAATCTACCTACATGAGTGAAAATCTAAAATAATTACATCAAGATCCATCAATTTATATTAAATTACATCATAAGTTTGACATTAAGAAGGAAAAAAGTCAAACTCTCAAGAAACTAGGCGAAAAACAAAGTATTCTTGGTCAAACTGAGCAAAATTTCCCAAATGCACTGTGCTGATTTCCTTATGTGTAGCACCTATTTGCAGCCACTTTTGGAGGCCTTCTCGGTGTCAACATCCGCTACAAGTGTGCCTGTTGGAAAGATCTACCTGTCTACTTTCCAGAACAAGTGGAACTTTTTAATTTTGCCTCTATTTGCCCCTCCAAAACTAAGTTCTCCCAACACTACTTCTTGTGTGTCCAAATAGGGGAAAAAAAGGTCATTTTGGGGGTGTTTTTGACCCTTTTGGGCACTCAAAACCTGTCAACATTTCTTGGCCATTGCTGATCATGCACATTTATTCATGAAAAATACAAAAATTCTAATTTTTCCTCTTTTGGATACCTTCAACAAAAGCAAGCGCCAGGTGGCGTGGCGCATGGGGTAGAAAAACCTCTGTTTTAGCCCAAAAATTCCAAAAACGCAAAAAATGTCCCAAATTTTTTGAAATTTGGGCTGAGTGTACTCCATCAAGTGTTGTGTTGGGCCAAGGAATCCTCATCCAATATCTAAAGTCTATCTTTCTCCTTTCGCCTCCTCGATGCCGTCTTCAACTTTGCCTTCAAGCTTCTGATTCTTGCCTTGCAACTTTTATTTCTCACCATGTAATGGTAGGCCATATGCCTCAACATTGTTTTCTCCCTATTAGCCTTCTCTAGAAACCTTTCTAAGTGGATGTTCACTCTCTCAAGCCAATATTCTCAATCAGCATTGATTTCTTGTTCAAGTGATGTGAACTTCACCTTCCTCCTTTTGGGAGTTTGGCGGCTTTCTCGTATGTTTTGCAACTCCATAATGGTTTGCTGATCCTTTAGCTACTTGTTTCTTTGCTCCAGGTACTTTATTATCCACTTAGCTCTTTCTAAGTTGAGGGACAAACCATTGATGTTTGCATGTTGATCTTGGATGACCTCTTTGAGCTTTGAGCTTTGTGGGCCCAAATCTGTATCATCATCCTGAATGAGAATACAATCGATCTCCTGTTCACCTGAAGGCCCCTCATCATGTAATGTCCTCTTGCCCTTGTACTGAACCTACTCTGCTGATGGAGGAAGAGAGACTCCTTGGACCCTATGTGGAGATAATACTCGCTTTGCTGTTGAAAACAACCTTCTAGTGCCCTTTTGATAGGTGACAAACACTGACACACTAGTGGTCTGTGTCTGATGACCCTCCTGCTAATGTGAAGGTCAACCTGTCTCATGAAAAGCTTCTTGAGGTACATGAGGATCCATGAAGAACTCATGAGAAATGAAATACTTTCATGAAATGTCCTGCAAACCAAGCTGATGCATGCAGCATGACCACAATTTTGATGAGTGCACAATGATATATATTGTTATACTGCTACTGAGGAGTTTTCTTTTGCACTAGGGTGGTCATACTCTCAATATTCCAGCGCATGAAGTAGGGGAGATTCATCATTCTCACCCTGGTAAAGTGCATCAACAATCTGATATGATAGGCATATAGGCGAGAAAACCAGCCCTCACAGCTGAAATACTTAATTATGAGTTTCATCAAGGGAGCATATGAGTCTTTCAGGTACCGAAAGGGAAAAACTCTGCTGAGTTGTCTCAAATAACCAAGCTTGATGTATGGCTCATAATGTTCCTTGTTAATTTGCTGCCTTTCATTCCACTACTCTCCGACATTAGGAATGCCAGTTGCTAGAGAAATAGACTCTCGTGTCAAGGTGAATGTCACACCAGCTAGAGTGGCTTGGCCATTATGTAGATGAAGCACAAACAACCTGGCCAACTCATGATGGTACTGGACTCTAGCAACCATCTCACAGAACTGATAACAGGATTGGTGTTGGAAGCATGTGATACCAAGAGGGTATGCCTGCATCTCTACAAGTGAAGTAGACTCCTCTCGTATATGTTTGCCACCCTTGTGAGGTCTCCTTGGTGCATGCATTTCTGTAGGAGAGTCACTGTGTGTCTCTTCATCGCAGTCATATGAAGGATGAGATTCCATGTTTGATAATGTGTGAGTTTTCTTGATGAGTATGAAGAGACTTATGGTGTTTTTAGTTTTCTTCTACCAATGGTAAGAAAGTATGAGGGACTGTGGAGGGAGAGGGTATGAGGGGTTTTGGGAATGTTATGACAAGTGTTTTTTTGCAAAATAGAGGGCTTAGGGAATAGTATGTAAGCTTAGGGACAATAATTAAGGTTTGGGGATTTTGTAGTTAGGATTTGGGAAAACGGAAATTGGGGATAGGGGTGAATGATTTTTTGGAATATGGGAATTAGGGAATGAGTGGATGAAACTGGAAAATAAATGGAGGAGTCAAAGAGTAAGGGAGTGGTGGAGTGAACTTGGTAGCAAAATCACAAATGCAAACCCTAAGCAATTGCTTGTTTGAAAAAAAATCGCAAAGAGGTAGGGTTTGAGTTTTTTCACACTAAGCCACCATAAATTTTAAGAAAAACTCTTTCACTAGCAAGGAAAAAGGCTTGACTTACTTGCACACCATAAGGTTGAGCGAATTTGAAAATTTGAGAGAGTTTACAGGTGGAATCGGGCTTTCTGCTCTATGCACCGCGCCACAAAGCCAACATGCCACACCCTTTATATGCATCATGCCAGTGTATTTCTTACACTATTGAGGCTGGCCCAATGTGCCACGCCACTTGTATGCACCGCGCCTCTCACCCAATGTGCCGCGCTCACGAACTTGCACAATTTTGCTACAATTTTTCTCCCTTTTTTCAACATAGCTTTCTCTTGCTCAATATTTCTTCTTTGAATGTAAATGAGCTTTTGAATCATGAAAAATTATTTATATACAAGAGCTTTTGATTTTTGATTCATAAAACCCACTTTTATAATGTTTGCATTGTAATTTACTTTTTCAACACTGTTTTTTGGGCAGTTTACTTTATTTGTGCCTTTGATGAATTGAATGAATTGATTTTTGTTTTCCTCGCAGGGGATGGAGCTACTGAAGCTTGGCAAGGTGACCAGGGTTGCCATTGAAGTGATTTACATATAAGAGAACTGAAATTACGTGAATTTATACAACAAAAACCTAAAATAATCTGTTTTTCCTCAAAAGAGGTTTTTGAGAAAGAAATACATTTCTGAGCAAGTGATTATCAATTTATTGGTACTGGAACTTTATTCAACCTCCTCATGCACCTACTAACCATTATTGGACATTTTGAAGACCTTTTTGATGAAACCCTAGACCTAATGAAACTGAAACCCTAGAAATGACTCTAGCAAATTTAAATACAAAAAGTGACTACATATGATCTTGATGAATGGAAATGGGCTAGCAATTAAAGGGTATGAGGGGAAATTTACAACAAGCCACTACCGTCAGATGATCCATGCTCCTAATGGAATGCAGTTGACTGAGCAAGACACCTAATATGCAATGCAATAAGAGAATTTGATCTCTGATGGAGGGATGAAGATACCGACACTAACAGAATGGGTTTCCACATAATTGACTCATGGCGGGGAACATACCATTGGGACAAAAGGGCCATTTAGGGAAGATGGTTGACTGGAAGCCATATTTGGACCGGCAAATTAAAGCTAGTCAATGGTGACAATTCTGCCTTAATGTGGGAAACACATCACTCAAAAGAGTGTTGAAATAATAGCTCCCATGTCATAAACATAGTCGCGCCCAAGAAGTAAATTGTAATCTAAAGGGCCTGCGATTACCATCATATTGAGATAAACAATTTTTCCTCCCAAAGTAATAGGAAATTGAGGAAGGATCCCTAATGGTTGACTGGTTCCTCTATTAAAAGCCAACAGATTGTGGGTAACAGGCACAAGTGATGGTGAACCAAGCGCCTGCCAAGTAGTGGAGGAAATGATACTCACAGATGCACCTTCATCTATAATAGTGCCAGATACAATCATATTATAAACCTGTACTATGATCTAGAAAGGCACATAAGAAGGAAGACGGCATCCTACCAGTCGATTCCAATCAAAGGAAGTGACTAGACTACTTGGAGGGGGTACCATAAGAACGGGAGAACTACCCCCTTTAGTTATGAGAATGGAAGGATTTTCTTCCTGTCTTGATGGAACAATAGGGTTGCCTCCAAGCTCATTGGAATCTGAAGAAATGAAAAGAACCTGAGTGGTATCATGCTCACTCTCTACAGGAAAGGTATGATTAACTGAAGGTGAAATCAGGCCAACTGTTTCCTCAACCTATGATTGGTCAGTTATAGACTCATGAGATTCACACTAAAAGAGAGTGAGTTTGACCAATGGTTGATTTGGGTCAGCCACTTCATCAACTAGTAAAGGATCAAGGGAGAGTCTCCCATAACTAGATGGAAGTCACTGAGGAGAAGCGAGATGGTTATCCAACACTTTTTGGGCTTCATCCAGATAGGGACAAAGCTGAATGGGGTGATTCCCTTCACATAATCTATAGGGAAACTTAACTTTCACCTTCTTTCCATGAAATTTATTGCCACTAGTTGATGGTGTGTCACTAGCATGAACTCCAAAAGTTGATTGTTATAGCTCCAAATCTCACTCTTGATATTTGTGATGCTGCATTTATGGCCTAGGGCAGCCCCTCCTTCCAGACTTGGTACAAATACTTAAGAAATAGTGTTTTACTCCCTGTACGCGACATTGCCCTAAGCTAAATGCATGTGTACACGGGTCAGTGTATACCCAACCCATGTATATGTCTTAAATCACTTAAGAAAATTAAATCTCCTTAATTTCGGGTGGAGATCATGGGTTTTACCTATTAGTACCCATGGCCCAACTGTTCCCAATGAATTCCCAACTAAAAAACTACTTTGCAAGCAGTATAAGAAGGCTTCAATGGGAAGGCCTAAAGGAGGAGAGAATAGAGAGAAAATTACTCTACTGAGATTATCCCTGATCAAGTCTAAAGATCCTTGTGCTTCCAGCACTCCCCACACTACAGGAAACCCTTGTTTCCTTGAGTTATGATGTTATTTCACTAGTTGAGATATCTTTGTGTGAGTCATGGAAGGAGCCTTTTGAAGACTTGGGATTGGACGGATCTGGAGGACGGTTCTGCTTGGAGCCAGGAAGATGAAGATTCATGTGATATCGTTTCTTACTTTGTTTTAGTTATTTGCAATAGAGAATCATTTGTCTTGTTCCCGAAATCAATCTTCTTTATGCATATGATATTATTGTTATGGTTTACAAATGAATAATTGCTTCAATTGTATAACTAACTATCTTTCAATATGTTATGAAGTTGATTTATATATGATACTTGGTCCATATATTTCTATGCTTCTTTGAATTGGTTGTTTTGTAGGTTTAAGGATCGAGAGGAACTCCAAGAGGGTTTGAACCCTGGCTAGATCTACTTGAATGAAGGACCCCCAGGTTCACCTCTCTACGCGTAGTTTACTTATTTAAGTATCATGGCTGTGTGAAATGCTTTTTTCTTTTACGATAGATAACCCCCGCTCTGCTAGGGTGTTGACCCAAAACCTAGGGGACTTTGTCCCTTAACAGAATTGGTGATCCACACATCATTAGTTTCACTTATGTATTGTCCCTTTGACTTAAGAATAGCCAATTTAAAAACAAGTGCTAAATAAAATATACTAGAACTTTTTTATATTGTCAACTTAGACACACCAACAAGTTTTAGGATATTTAGGGCCTTGGATTAGGTGAGTGGAGAGAAAACTCTCCAAGGCCACTTTAAACTATCAAACATAGAATTCTGAATAAAGAGTACAAATCCAATAGCGTTAGGGAGACCAGGAAAGCTCTGGATCTCGGAGATAAGCACGAGGTTTTTTGAAGATAAGGAAGAGAGATACCCACGCTCCTACTTGTCGGATCTTACCTAAAGACTGTTCCACTTGGCGTCTGACATGAGATGGTAATCTTAGTTGCTTATCCTAGGGATGTACATAGGTGGCTATGGAGGGGAATCCCATGGCACTTAAGGTCTATGTTGTATCACTCTCAACAATACTTCTGGAGGGCACCCTTGTGAAGCTCGGGGGCTTGCACTAGCACAGGCTATTGTTTGGAGGTCAGCATAACTTCTTCTGATACCTTCGCTTGTAGGCTTGGGCCGTCATTATTCAGACTATCTTCAAAAGGCCCCTGCTTCACTTTCTTCTATTATGGTGTCCGGTCCTCATCACCCGGAGCGGAAATACTTTGACTTCTTTAAGGGACTTTATAGTTGAGTTCTCTTTGCTCCTTGTATATTGTTGGCTTTAGGTATTTTTTGTCTAGTCACTTTTTGGACATGGTATTCTGAGTGACTGACTTACCACTCCACCGATCTTGAAAGGATTTTGGTCCTTCTTTCGGAAGTTGTGGAGTTGCCTCCTCAAGAGAAAAGGTTTTGATGTGTATCTATCTTCCTTTAAAAGTCATTTGTACATTCCCGTAATGGAAGGGTCTAAGAATCAGTTAGATATGGCCAATATTCCTATGGAAACAAACCAAGGTACCCTCCCAAAAGGGGATTCTTGTGCTTTTCCTTTCTTTGGAAATTTTCGTACTCCCTTGATGGTCACTTTGAATATTCCTGGATTGAATTTCGGACTACCAGTTTGGCTATGGTCCACTCTAAATATTCTTAATGCTCTTGAAGCTTCTCAGTTGAATGCTTTATTTCAGTGGCATCACATGGATGTTAATCGTTAATCTTCTTTCAAAGAGAAATCTAGGATTCCTTTTTCTCCTCCTTCTTGTAATAAGAAATCTAAAAAGAGGAGAAAGGGGAAGATGAAGAAGAAGAATAATTATATCCATTCATATTCAACCTCTGCTAGTCATGTCGGAGATGAAACTTCAGTAGTTGCTAGTCATGTTGTAGGCACGAGTCTAGTCACTAGGATTCTTACTAGCAATTCATCATCAACCTCTACTAGTCATGTTCGAGATGAGCCTTTAGCCGCTGCTAGTCATGCTGGGGGAACAAGTCTAGTCACTGCAAGTCATACTAGCAATTCATCATCAACCTCTGCTAGTCATGTTGGAGACAAGCCCTCAGCTGCTGCAAGTCATGCCGGGGGCATAAGTCTAGTCACTGCTAGTCATACTAGCAAAGAGTCACCATCCTCTACAAGTCATGTTAAGGACTCTCTGCAAACCACGGATATTCATGTTAACGAAATGGAGGTTGATGAGAAACCTAGACGTAGAAGTTTTAAACCTAAGTTCCCTTGTAAGATATGCAAGGGAGACCATCTTACTCATTTATGCCTGGCATTCCAGAGGTACAAAGGATATGGTCCCAGTCTGAAAGTTCTTGTACTCCTGGATCTGATATGGTTTCTAATCAATCCCATCAACCATTGGTTGATAATGTGGTAGAGCTAGTGCAATCTCTGGCTGATTACACTCTTCTTTTGAGGGCTGAAGTGACTAGCAAAAGAGTCTTTTTGATCTCTAGTACAGAGTCTTCTGGTATAGGGGGCATTCTAGTTTCTTTGAATGTTTCCCCTACAAGTTCTAGGAGTGTCTCCCTTGATTGGGATAGTCTTTTCGAGCCTCATCTTCCTCCTGTTGCACCTTTCAAACAAAGGTTAGAGTTAATTCCACAAATGTCTATTGGTGTATGGTGGATGAAGGATCCTCTACAAGTATTATATTCTCTTTCACTTGGAAAGCTTTGGGTTCCCCAAATTTGTTGACAGCTCATACTCAGTTGGTAGCCTATGATAGAAGACCTGGTGAATCTATGGGTGTTCTTCCTCAATTTCCTATCACTTTAGGTGGGAAGACTATCTTAATCGATATGATGGTGGTTGATAGCCCTTTAGACTTTAATATGCTACTTGGGCGTGATTATGTCTATGCTATGAATGCTGTGGTGTCTTCACTCTTTTGAGTGATGTGCTCTCCTCATAAAGGGGATATTTTCACTATTGATCAGCTTGCATCTGATAATCGCCACCCTAATTCAACTTTACTACACAATACCCCTTGGTTTGTTTCAAGTGTTCAAGTAGACTCTGCCCCGCCATGGTTGAATTATGTGGCATTGAATCCTCAATCTTCAATCACTTCTAAGAAGGATCCTTTGACTTATTATTCTCCTTCTTAAGACTTGGTCCCAGCTATTGACTGAGAGACTCTTCCTATAGGGACATGGGACCCCTTAATTCCCTCTTTTGATCCTTGCAGTTCTCATGATTTCCTAGAACTTAATTTTCCTTCACAGGAGGAACTTTTTGAAGCCATGATTTTTGACTACCAAAGAAGTCCTTGGCCTGAGCCCTACAAGTGGTTTGTCCATAAGAACTGTTATGCATAAGCCGCAAGGTTGTGTGGTTCCCTGTACGATATTGTATATATAAGGTATGCATTTTAAAGTTTTGTTTTCTATAACACAATATTTTATAGGATGTATCAACTTCTTGTCTAGTGTTCCTATTTATGTTTACAGAACTTGGAAAAATTCTCCTTTGGAAATTTTTATGGGTGGTCCATTCTAACAAGTATTGGTTCTCGAAACTGGCATATAGGTTAAGTTTTTCCACCTGCATTATGCACTTATTAGTTTCCTTTCCTATTTTGGCCTTAGGATCCACCACACCAAGTTATGGTACATAACCTTCTGATTGCTCAGAAGTATCATGACTTGTGTGGTAGAGCATACCTTATCATGGGTGCCCTAGTTAGTATCTTCTTGTCACTTGGCACTCATGCTGATATTTTGTTGCTAGGCTCGAGAGTCCTCTTTAGTCCCACCATAACCTATGCGATGAAGGACTCCTACCTCTTTACTTCTGCACTTCATTCTGGCCTTATACCCTAGAGGCTCCTTCATGTTGAGTTGTACTACTGCATTGCATTTTGACCATTTGCACCTTTTGGCCTTGACACCGTTTCACTTGTACTCGTGTTTAAGCCACTTTTTGACCATGTCATCTACAAAATCAAACTTGCAATCCCTTAGCTTCTGCAACTCGACACCCTATGACCCGTGGAAGGAACATACCTTTGGGTGCCTTTGACCAGTTTTCACCTCCCTGCATTGAGCATTTGATTGTTCCAACCCTAGGAACTAGATCATCTGCTTCACCAACACTCATTCTTTCTGCTATACTATAACATTCTTTTATTATTTTTCTAGATTATAGAAAAAGACAAAAAAATTATATATTCCAAAAAGAGCGGGAACAGGAAAATATTTCCAATTATTGTTGGCAGCTAGAGTAAGTCGTGTCGCCCTTGAACAAAGCACTCAAACGAAAGTCTCTCCTCCATTTGGGCAGGATTTAGTTTGACTTAGGTACGCCTTAACCTTGCTATTGAGTTAGTTCTCCTTTGATTGGTTATCTCTTCCAATCATATGGAGAGTTTGTTCATGCCTCCTGCATGACGAACTTATACAGAGTCATCATATGCTGCCACATGGTCATCATTGAGTCATGATTTCGTTCAAGGGAAGTTAACCTAAGTCAGCCTCTCTGCGGTGTCTCTTGACTCATTTTTAAGCCAGCTATCCCTGATTGTCAGTGTCTTGTCTATTATCACATCAGTTATATTGTTCGTTTACTCGTGCCGATTTGAGAAGGTCTCCATTGACTTCTTGTTAGCGGGTCTTGTCCTCATTGACGACGATATCTTGCTCTGAGGATAGGCCTAGAGCCACACCCTGGCCCTATTTTCATTATTGATAGGTTACCTTGTGCTCAGCATCAATCAGTATCATGGGTCTTTGACTTAGTGGCTTCCCTTGTGTTTGACATCAGCTTACATTATCACACATTGGGATTCGTGCAGCCCCTTGGTTTCCATTTGACCATATTGGTGGATACCTCACCTTTGTGTCAGCTTTCATTATTAGTTGGTTCAGAGGGTTTGTCTCATGCTAGCTACATCTTTTGTACGCCGGAAATGTGCTTCAGTCGGGTGACTACATCTTTTTCATCGGATTCCTTCCACATTATTGGCCTGCGGGTTACACTCATGCTAGATTAATGAAGGATGCCTTAATACCTTCCTTCTAGCAGATATTTCCCCTTCGACTACGAATTATTTCTCTGGGGTAAAGGTCTAGAGTCCATTTTGTAGTACCTTGGGGTTCACAATCATTAGTGGCATATCCTTTGCTATTGATAGTGGGAAACCATCATTGTCTCCTGATCGATAGATTCTTCCAGGTGTCCAAATTCAGATCATCTATTCATACTTGTTAGATTGTACTGGGGTACCTTGACTCTCATTATCATCATCAACGATTAGTCTCGCGTTTGTTAATGGTATACATCAATGACCGGTAATAAAATGATTTCTCACATGGTTGACTTTAGCTTATTCATTCCCATTGTGTAGAAATGTACCACGGTGGTCGATGAAGACCTCGGGTTGCATCAACATTCATTGGTTCACTTGTTAGTTTCTCCTGTTGCTGCTAGTTGATACCATTCCACCTTTTATGTTGTAGTAATTCATGGCGACATTCTATATGCTGACACCTAAGTTTGCAGTGTGGTACAATCTTATTCCATCATGTTCATTTGGTAGTATTGGGATCAATCTTTGATATCAGTGATTAGCTTCATCCTTCAGCATCATTAACATTCTTATATGTGATATTCAGACACATACTTGTTCAATCATGAACAAATGATCCATTATGTATTTCCAGTCTTCTATACTTGTATACTTAGTGGATCTACTTGTACATCATATGTAGACATGCTTTACTTTCTCTAAGCATGGGTATGTCCGCCTCAGATAGTTTTTCTTTCTGATCTCCTTTTGTGGCTTGGCAGGCTGAAAATTGGTAAGTCCTTCTTAGTTTTTGACAGGTTTCCTTTCCATGTACTTAATAGATTTCAGCTATCATGTACCCCTTTTGACCTCATATATTAGGGGGCATCTATTATAGCTCCAAATCTCACTCTTGATATCTGTGATGCTGCATTTATGGCCTAGGGCAACCCCTCCTTCTAGACTTGGTCCAAATACTTAAAACTAGTGTTTTACTCCCTGTACGCGACAATGCCCTAAGCTAAACACATGTGTACGTAGGTCAGTATATACCCAATCCGCGTATATGTTTTAAAACACTTAAAATAATTAAATCTCCTTAATTTTTGGTGGATATCATGGGTTTTACCTATTGCTTACCTATTAGTGCCTGTGACCCAACTGTTCCCAACGAATTCCCAACTAAAAAATTACTTTGGGAGAAGTATAAAAAAGCTTCAATGGGAAGGCCTAAAGGAGGAGAGAAAATAGATAAAATTACTCTGTTGAGATTATCCTTGATCAGGTCTGAAGATCCTTGTGCTTCCAGCACTTCCCCCACTATAGGAAACCCTTTTTACCTTGAGTTATGATGTTATTTCACTAGTTGAGATATATTTGTGTGAGTCATGGAAGGAGCCTTTTGAAGACTTGGGATTAGACAAATCTGGAGGATGGTTCTGCTTGGATCCAGCAAGAGGAAGATTCAGGTGATCTCATTCCTTGCTTTGTTTTAGTTATCAGCAATAAAGAAACATTTGTCTTGTTCCCGATATCAATCTTCTTTATGCATATGATGTTATTGTTATGGTATACACATGAATAATTGCTTCAATTGTATAACTGACCATCTTTAAATATGTTATGAAGTTGATTTCTATATGATACTTGGTCCATATATTGCTATGATTATTTGAATTGGTTGTTTTGCAGGTTCAAGGATCGAGAGGAACTCCAAGAGGGTTTGAAACCTGGCTGGATCTGCCCGAATGAAGGACCCCAAGGTGCACCTCTCTTCGCATAGTTTTCTTATTTAAGTATCATGGCTATGTGGAATGCTTGTATTTTACTATAGATAACCCTCGCTCTACTAGGGTGTTGACCCAAAACCCTAGGGGACTTTGTCCCTTATCATTGATGACACAAGATGATTTGACCGAGAAGACCATTCTTCTAAGATCTGAGGAATACTAGAACAATTTCGAAGAAGATGGTCTCCCATACAAAGTTTGCAAGGATATCGAAGTTTTTGAGGCTTATGTCATGGTTTCCCATCAGATGTTTCCTTCGAAGAAATGGTTGCTTGGTTTCCCTCCTATTCAATTTTATTCCCTTTCTTGTTCTTCTTATCCACCTAGTTACTAGTGTCAATACTTTCACCAACCGAAGAGGAAGAAGGGGAGGAAGAAACAACTGACGAAGAAGGTAAAGGTTAAACCTTAGAACCAATTGGAGGTTGATTTTGTCCAATTGCAGGAATATTCAGTTGCGGGACCAAGGAGGTTGAGAAAAATCATACTAGAAAGCCGATGGTAAGTCCCAGAAGGGATAATGTAGCCATATAAGGAGCACTAATATTTCTGAAAGGAGTGAAAGGACTAGGATTCCCATCAAAAGGAATTCCTTGATCGATGGACTCCGGATTTGTTGCCATATGTCTCAACCTAAGATCAACTAAGGAGTGACATGGAGGATGTTATCCACAATTAGTTAATTTTATTTTAATCAAAATAACATAAAAAAACAAAAGAGGGATAATCTAGGCAAAAGTAGTACCAAGTAACTGTGAACTGCAATATACTGCCTTAGTAAACCAAGGACTTAACATACGTGTATGCAATCTCCTTGAATGTTGTTTCCAGTGTATCATAGTATACAAGGCAGCCAACTCGGCTACCTATGGATGGATAGAAACCTAATGTGGTCCTCCCAAATATACATGAAATTACATGGAGGCCCAATCCGTGTTAGCGTTGTCTAATGCAAAACCACACACTGAGAGCATTCCCTTATACTTTTTGTACTTTAACACCGCGTGATATACCTGAAAGTACGTGCATGATCTACCATATTGTTACATACATGGAAGAAGGTATCACACTTGGAATGTAGTGCAAACCATTAGCTACACCTGCTATGTTTAACAACGTCAAAACACATCTCTAGCCTAGACCTCTAAATGTTATGCGTTAAGTTACAATGCTCCATTAGGTTAATTGAGATAAATTTTAGTTGATCTTGTTTAAAAGTTTTCCTTTCAAGTTCACCACGTTATGTTTCTAAAACTCTTAGAATGAAGCTAAGATGGGAAACATTATTTTCATTTGATTTAAACAATGAAAACCATAATGAAAAGGGATAGAGAAATTAGAATCTCTAAACAAAGAGCATAGAGAACATGTAATGCAACTTTCCTTATACCATTCCTACAAGCACACACAAACTTCTAAATGCATTATGCATGTTTTTCTTTTCATTCCTTTAATGTTTAGATGAACATAAGGAAACTAAATGCACAAATGATGAATCAATTCTTTTCACAAAAAGCGAAGACTTTACGACAGTTTCTTTTCCAAAGAAATGAAAAATTTACAACAATTCTTTTTCAGAAAAGTAAAGACTAATCAATGTAAGTTAACTATGGGACTGATTCGACATTGATAAAGAAAACATAAAGGAACATTGAACAAATAAAGCCAAAGTGGGCATGGAATAGGGATGTGAATTTGGACTTCAGAGACATAGAAACATTGACCATTCAACAAACAAGATGTTAAATAGTTTGGAAAAAACAAGAAATAAGATGGATTTTTGGCTTGACAGGGACCAGCGCAGCCCTGAGTGGTAGACAATGCATTGTAGAGCACTTCCTCTAGGCTAAGGCTACTCTGTAGAGCACTGTGTTAATAAGAACAGTGCATTGATGTCATAGAGCACAATCAACACACAAATAAGGACACATTTTGACCAAACAAGCTTCAAAATGACTGAATATGGGTAAATGAACTCATTCAAAGTCTATTGGCGATGTTAAGATAAGGGATAACTACCAGGAATGATGGTCATTCCCCAGCAGAGTCACCAATTTGTTATATGGAATTTATACCTACGGAGAAGTATATCTTCCCTAAGTGGGTAGTTACACTTAGAAAAACTAAAGTAAAGATGTTTAACCTTTTCCTACAATAAACGAATAAGATAAAGGAACCTACTTGTGATCATTCACTTCCTTTGATCTCATTTGAGTTTCTCCCATCACACCCGCTCAGACTAAATTCGCTCAATTGGTACCTACCAATATAAATAAAAGATGACAACAATCAAAGCATATGATCTAATTATTGTAAACAAATGGAATCAACAACATCCGAACATACATTCATCATAGATATAGACAAAAGTATTGGAAAACAAACAAACAAATTTATTTATTGATAGAAGGAGAAGTTACACCCAATGTGGTTCGATCTCGTGTCACTCATTCATTTTAGTGAAAACCCTCATCACACAAATAGCAACATCAATCCAACTACATAACATTACTTGACAATGATTTCAAGTCTCTAAACCAATAATATTTCTCCTAAGAATGTGCATGCGGTGAGATCTTTAATGGTTTTGATAGGCTATTATAAGATGTTCATCAAAAAGTTCTTGCAAATTTCTTATCCTATTACATCATTGCAAAGGAAAGGTAAAAAGTTTGAATTGATAGAGGAGTGTGAGGCTAATTCTGAGCAGCTTAAGCAGTCGTTGGCACATGCACCAATGTTAAAGATTTTAGATCTAGACAAAGAGTTTGTAATATGCATAGATGCTTGCAAGGAATGACTTGGTGGAGTCCTTATGTAGGATGGATAGTTGGTATGCTATGAGTTGCGTAAACTGAATGAGCATGAGTAAAACTACCCCACACATGATCTTGAGTTAGCAACGATTATATATGGATTAAAGATGTTGAGAAATTATCTTCTAAGTAGAAGGTTTACATTTATGAGTGATCATAGTGGCTTGAGGTATCTATTTGACCAACCAAATCTCAATGGTAAGTAGGCTCGGTGGTTGGCTACAATTAGTGAGTTCAATTTCTAGATCTGTTATATCAAAAATAAAGAGAACCGAGTGGTGTATGCTCTTACTAGGAATATATAGGTAAATCAGTTAGTAGCTATGAGTGCCTATGGGATAGATTTAAAAGATATGATCCTAGAGGTAGGTTATAAGGATGTCAGATATATGGAGATCCTGCACAGGTTGCAGAAGAGTACAAGTACAGGTACATGTGATGGTAGTGGTATAGGTACAGGTAGTGCTATGGGTTGTTATATGGAATTTATACATAAGGATAAGTATATCTTCCCTAAGTGGGTAGTTACACTTAGAACCACTGAAGTAAAGATGTTTAACCTTTCCTACAATAAAAAAATAAGATAAAGGAACCTACTTGTGATCCTTCACTTCCTTTGATCTCCTTTGAGTTGCTCCCATCGCTACTGCTCAAACTAAATTCACTCAATTGGTACCTTGCAACATAAACAGAAGACGACAACAATCAAATAATATGATATATTTATTTTAAAAAAATGGAATAGACAACATTCGAACATACATTCATCATAGATATAGACCAAAGTATTGAAAAAGAAACAAACAAATGTATTGATTGATAGAAGGAGAAGTTACACCCACTGTGATTTGATCTCATGTCAGTCATTCAACTTAGTCCAAACCATAATCACACAAATAGAAACATCAATCCAGCAGCATAACATTACTTAACAATGATTTCAAGTCTCTAAACCATAAATATTTCTCTATAATATCCAAGCTCCATCCCCCTGATCACTATGATGAGTGGTCAATTTATAAATGAATGCAAGTGGTTTTTTCATTAATAGGCATTGAATGGTTTTCCATAATTGGATGATTAGTTTCCATGTTAAAAGGGATGATAGGATAGAGGATTAGATGATCCAAGGCTATCCTATGTTGAGCTAATCTTGATAGGATAGGAGTTGGGTTTATTCTAGAATGCTCTATAATCAAGGAATATTCCCAGAATCCTATGCCAATTTCACTCATCCTCGCCCATCACAGGCTTAAGTGGGTCTAAGTTCTATGCAACGTAGGTCTGAATGGACCTACCTGCTATGTAGAGCAGTTGACCCTAACCGGGTGTGCATTGGTGTCCCAAGGAGGCATTTCAACAGGGTTTCAAACTAGGAAACTTTTATGGATGAAAGAAGTCAATGAAGTGGCATGTCTAGGGCATGTAGCAACTAAATTACGGTTTGTTAGACCTTGTTTACACTGATCCGATCGTCGGGAGTGATGTGCCAAAATAGACCTGTAACATAGGTACATGTACAAGTGCAGATACAAGTATAGGTACATGTACAGTTGCAAGTGCACAAAATGTGAACTATTTCCTTACAACAGATGGATTGGTGAGGTTCAAAGATAGGATATATGTGTCAGACAACAGTGAAACTAATAAGGTGATATTGAGGGTTTTTCATGCGAAACCTTATTTGGTTAACCCGGGTTATCAAAAGTCATTGACAACAATGTATATATTTTACTATTGGCTAAGTTTTAAGAGGGATGTAGGAGATTTTGTGGCTAGATGTTTTGGTTGTCATCGTATGAAAATGGAGTGTAAGAATCCAGGTGGAGTGCTTGTTATACAAAAATATCATCAACTTGATTATTTGCAGTCAGTATAGGTCTATCACCACCTATACCAGCCTCCTAAGCAAGTCTCAGACCTCAGCTCTTCAAAACAAGCTTTGGAAATGAGAGAAAGACATCAAAAAAGCAATGTAACTCTGGTTCCGCACTTTCTCTCACTTTTGCCTGCGGGCCCGCACCTTTTATTCAGAGTACCTGCGTACTTATACGCTCTGTATGTAAAGGGGAGGGTACGTACCCCTGTGAAAGTCAAAAGGCGCAATTTTTATCTTAAAAAACTCACTTTGGGTTAATTCTAGATGTTTCTAGAAGGAATTTTGACGTGGATTGTTCGCTCCAAGTTGGTTCATGCATCCCAAAAGAGAAGGAGCTAATCCCTTGTTAGGAGGAGCTATCCCTTTGAAGGAGGATTCTATCCCTTTGAAGGAGGACCTAGTAACTTCCCTCCATTGCACTATAAATTGAGCATTGGGTTAGTGGCTAGAGAGGTTAGAAGCTGAACATTTTTTAGGGTAAATGTTGGTGAAATCAAGACTTCCTATTTGAGCTTAAGAGGAGAGAACACATACCTTTTTGGCTTCATTGGGGAGTGAGTGAAGCTTGTCAAAGTAGAGGAGACTTCTTGTTGGACCCTGGGAGGAGCTTGTACAGCGTCAAGGCAAAGGTTGTAAGGTTCTTCTCTTTTGAATTAATACAATCAAGCTCATTTTTCTCAACAAGTATCTCATGTTATTTGTTTCATGGACTCCTTGACTTTCATGTTAAAATATGTTTTATAATACTGGTTATTCAGGTGCTATTTAATCGTTTGCCTTGTTTGTGTTTGCAGGTTTGTGACAAAGGAACTTACTTGGATCAAAGGAGCGAAGGCATCTCCAAACTTGCGTTGGACATGAGGTAGGCCTTAAAACACATTTGTTTGCCATTATTTATAAAAGCGCATTTAGAGAAAGATAGTGTCTGGTTGGTTTGTTTGTCATTAGGTCTTCATTAGATTCTAGGAAGGTCTATCTTGTCAGCAAGATCGACTCATTCCGCGTGACAAAATGGTGAATCCACTGGGGACTTGATTGTTTTCCTCGTTTTTCTTTGACTTGAGAAACTTGCCTTTTTATTTCTGTTTTTGGCTTGTTGTGTGTGGATTTGGGTAGACTTAGTAGATTTAGCTTTGTTTTTTATTTTTCATTACTTTGGTCGAAGTCCGCAGTCTGCACGTGTATCACAGTGCGTACCTGTAGTACGCACTTTTACTTTGTGCACAGAGCGTACACGCACCTGTGTAAACTCTGAACCTGCGTACCCTGCTAAAATTTTGAAATTTTTGAATTTTTCTCTTTAAATTAGTTTTATCTTGTTTTTGTAGTGGTTATCCTCTGCCCATACCTGCATGTGACTGGTTGAAATCTTTCCTTGGTTTAATTTCATTAGCATTGGGGTTTTAGGTGAAATTCATAGGAGTTTTGCTTGTTGGGTTTGTTTTTCGATTTGGTTGTGTAGTGGCTCTGAGCTTAGAAGCTGTAGGGACTTCAGATCACCTTAGTGTCTATCAGCCTTCTTATGAGTCTGACCATTTATGAAATCTCCCCTTGTTGAGGAATCCGCTTTGAGTTTTCTCTTTATAAAACTTCCAAAAGCTTGTGATTGAAAGTTTGGATTTTCATTTTCAAAAAGAAAACAAAATTGGTTGTTCTTGACTTATTTGTGATTCTGGACAAACTGGTCCTTGGTTTGCTTATAGCCAAGTAAAACATCCTCGAAAAGACATTTTGTGAGCTTTTACTTCAAATAGGTTTTCATAGTTTGTAGATCCTAAGTTTGCTTTATTCATAGTTTTCTCAAAGATTTGCTTTAGTCATAGTTTTAAGTGTTTTATAAAATATTAAAATCTCTTTTGAAACAAGTTTGTTTTGGTAGCATTTGATGTTGGCATTATGATTCAAGTGTTGTCCTTGATGGCAACTCACTCTGATGTATGATACAGGTGATGGAAACTCACTCACAGGACAGATCATAGTGGAGGAGGTGAAGAGAGAGATATACGCAGGTTGAACATGATGAAGTGCGTATATACGCGGGTAATCAGAGCAAAAGGCGCGTATACATACACACGCAGATTCATAGAAGGAAAGGGGCGTACATGTCAGAAAACTAAGTTTTTGTCCGTGGTATTTGGTCCATGGTATTTTGGTATTCGTCCATGGTATTTGGTCCGAAGTAACGACCCCAGGTATTGGGTCCAAGGTATTGATTCTACATGGTTTTGGACCATGGTATTGAGAGAAGCCTAAACCTATATAAGGATAAGATCATTAGGCCAAGAAGGAGTGAAAGGGTGAGCAAGTGATGAACATCTGATAAAGTGTGAGATCTAGATGCTGGTTATGGGTTGGTGATGCCTTGCTTGATCTGAACCAAGGAGGCACTCATGTGAAGGATGATGAATGATGGATTGGGATCTCAAGGCTTGGAATGATTATCTTTATATGGTTTGAGTATGGATAGAATAGATCTATTTACGCATGTTTATTATATGAATGTTATGATCTGGGTATGTTTTGATGTCTGAAATAGCTGCAAATTTATGAGGTAGAATTTGCAGATCTGTACGTGGGTTGTCTTTGGTAAAAGCGCGTATACACGTAGGTTGGGTTCGTCCAAGTAGCGTATATAGTATGAAGTATGATATTTGAAGTTGCTATTGGATCTGGTTGTTGTTGCAGAGTTATGTAGTCTGTTCTGTGTTATGGTGACTGTGTTGTTGACAGGGTTTCAGTATTGGGTGATTCAGAGATTGATGATGCAGGTTGTATTGAAATGGTGATTGTTTTATGGATCCAGTCTGAAAATTTATGAAACGTGGTCCCTGGATTATCGTAGGTCGGCACCTACGTACTAGTAAATGGAATGGCTAGTACAAGAGTTAAGAAGGTTGTAGCCTTCTGCAGGTAGAAGCCTGCGTACTGGTAAAGGACTGCACCAGTACATTGT
>APFE031246000.1:0-10894 GCA_000404065.3 Pinus taeda
GATGTTGTTTGGCTTATTGGGTCAGCCGTTGAGACCTTCAGTGATTTACTGTGATAATCAGAGTTGCATTAAACTCACGGAGAATCCAGTATTTCATGACAGGTCAAAGCATATCGGGATCAGATATCATTTCATCAGAGACTATGTTCAGAAGGAAGCTGTGAAGCTTGAGTATATTTCCACTGATGAGCAGGTAGCAGACATTCTTACCAAAGCCTTACCACGGGGCAAGCATGTTTACTTCAGAGACAAGATGAGTGTGGTGAGGAACACCTTCCTCGGTAAGAGGGAGTGTTGAAATTTGGTACCGGAGGACAGGTGGTTCCCTTAGGCTTTGATCTTTGCCCTAGGGAAAAGTGTCCAAAAGATTTTAATTTTTCTCCTAAAGTGACTTTATAATTTTTATAAAGTTAAAATCTAATTTAAAAGTGACTTTAAGTGATAAAGTTACTAAGTCTAATTTTAAAGTGACTTTTATAAAGTCAATGAAAAATTAGAAAGGAAAAGTGACTTTGGAAATAAATGACTAAGTAGGTCTTTATTAAAGTGGGGTGAATTAAAAAATAGAAAGTGAGATTTAAATGAGTATTTAATCTCAGCCCTAGATCTCAATCTATTTCAGCCATTGGATTTAGGGGTTCCCGAAAAGTCACTTAGGGCTAGATTAAAGGAGGAAAATGAGGAAAAGGTCATTCATTTTTCATGAGCAGATTAAGAGAAGGAGAGCAAGAGAGCTAGGGAGATTTCTGGACAAGGAGGAGAAGGAGACAGCAGCTTGGCACACATTCCAAGGCAGCATTTTAGCAAATCCGTACAACTGAGTTAGCACACAGTGAAAGGCAAAATTTGGGGACGATTTTCTAGAAATCCGTACAGCAAGTGCACAGAAATCAAGGAGCAGAAATTTGTACAGCAAGTGGCTGTACCTTGGCATGCAAATCGAGGCAAATCCGTACAGCTGTACTGCTGGTTTTTTCTGCACAGAAATCGAGGAAATCTGTATAGCGTATTTATGGCAGCTTGCACGCTTTTCTAGGCAGGCCGTACATCAGCATATAAGGCTGAAATTTGGGCACAAAAATCGAGGAGGCCGTACAACATTTATTGCAGTTCTGTTTTGTTGTTTGTAAGTTTTTCCAGTTGGCTGTGAGGCACGGAAAACGAGATAAGTTGTAAAAGTTTGCTTGCTAATTTTTTGCTAAATATTTTTCTCACTGTAAAAAGGCATTTTCAGAAATGAGAAAGAGCTCTCGAACTAATTTTCCCCAAGAGTTGTAGGGGGTTTTTTCAGGGTCAACTTGACCAAAAATCACTGTGTTTAAATGTGTTAAATGGCTGTTTGTACCTGCTGATTTTTATTTCTGCATTTTCCAGCATTCTGTAAAATTTCCAGAATTTGTGTTTTCAACAAAATTTATTTTCCAGTTGTTGAATGTATGGATATGGGAAAGGGCATTTAACTATTTTGGAGAAATAAGGTGAAACTGAAAACCGGGGTGGGAAATGAGAAATTTTTACAACTTTTGTTGACCAATTTTGATTGGACTATTTCAGATTGTTTTGGCTGATTAGACTTGTTGTTCAAGGCCGAAGTGACTGGGTTTGACTGGGCTGATTAGAGGAAGAATTTTGCCCTGTTTGACCAACATTGACTTTTCTGGTTAGGGCTTTTTGCTGCTGTCATAAATTATCAGATTTGTAAATTGTACTATCTGTCTCTTTGCTGAACTATTGAAGAATATAAAAATAATTGATCAAGGGTTTCCCCACATTGGGGTTTGTCCTTGGATGATGCCACATCTTGTGTCCTTTTGTCTTGGCTTGTCTTCTACTGTTTATGTTTATGTTCTATCCGCATTTTACTATCATGTTGATGTGATTGCTAAACTGGATGGGCTAATAAAGAAATTGAAGTAAAATTGCTCTTAAGCATAGAACATACCATTGTTACCTAAAATTAACATGGTATCAGAGATGAGGTGAAGACAAAGCCCAAGCAAGAGTGAAAGAGCAATCACCACAGACAATTGGACAAGGAAAAAAGGCCAAATGGGTTCCTCATCCCACTTCCTGGCTAAATACAAGCTCCATGAAAAATCTGACTATCATGGATGGAAGATGTCTCTTGTTTGACCTTGGAAGAACAAGAAGTGTTGGATTATGTGAAGGGTAAAATCCCTGAGCCTCCTTCTAATGCACCGGCTGTTGCGAAGACCAAGTACAATAGGGCTGAAGTCAAAACAAAGAAGATTATCAAAGATTCCACTAACAAGCGTCTGGTGGCCTACATCTCCGATTTGAACACCTCCAAGGAGAACTATGACAGGTTGGTCAGCACGTTCAAGGTTAGTGATGCTAATCAAATTTTATTTCTCAAAAATAAGTTGAAGAATATTAAGAAGGGCAAGGACGAGGATATTCAATCCTAGTTCTTAAGGATCATTGAGATCAAGAATGATCTACTTTCGATTGGAGAGGCCATTCCTGATAGGGAACTTACTATCACTACCCTTGGAGGACTCCCACCCAAGTGGTATATATTTAGAACCACTATTCTCAATAATGATCGAATTCCAGGGTTTGAAGAATTGATGTCGAGATGCATTCAAGAAGAAACAAGAATGGTGGAGCAAGAAATGCCTTTTAATAGAAGCAACCCCACTTCATTCTCTGCTCATGCCAAAAGGGGAGATAATGTAGGGTGCAAAGGTCATTTCAATGGGAAACCTGGATCTAAGGGAGGAAGGAAGGGCAGGTGCTTTGTTTGCAATAAGTTTCGCCGCTATGCAAGGGAGTGTCCAAATAGAAGGGACACATCGCATGATGATGATCACAATCATTCCAGGGGAAACTTCAACCACAACAATCAAAAGAATGGTAGGTACAATGGTAAAGGAAAAAGGAATGTGGGACATCAAGGAAGTGGTTGACCCTCTAAGAAAGCAAGGAACTCTAGGTATGAAGAATCAAATGTTGTTAACAATAAGAAAGGAGTACTATTTTATATGGGCCCTCTCCACTACCTCTCCACCGGACATTTTGGGGAATTGGCTAATTAATAGTGGTGCCTCAAGGGACTTCACCGGATAGGAGGAAGCTCTCTCTAATATAATAGAGAAGGAGACAAACTTGGCGATTGTCCTTGGAGACGATGCCACCTATCCCGTGAAGGGAGTAGGGAATATTACCCTTCAATTGAATCAAGGTAACACTATTCATTTACAAGAAGTTCTATATGTACTTGATCTCAAGAAGAACCTGGTGCCCATTTTGGCAATGGAAGATAAAGGATACAAGGTGGTATGTGTTTGGAAAAGATTTTTAAAGATGCTTTTACTCTTGGGTTCAGGGTTGACACTTTGTATCAAGTTGGAGGAAGTCCATTGGGAGCCATGTCTTGCAACACATCTCTACAATCGAAACTATGGCACCGGAGGTTTGCCCATCTTCATTATAAGGCTCTACCAGATGTGAGACAGATGGTGACAGGTATGCAAGAGTTCAAAGTAGAGCATGAAGTTGTATCTCCAGGATGTGCCGAAGGAAAACTTACAAGGGGACCATTCCCCTCAATGCTCTACCTGAGGATTGGGGCAACTTCACATCAAGCATATATGCCAAGAAGGAAGCAACTACACTCAGTAAAATGTGGTCTCTATGTAGGACAGAGGAAACCAGACTTAAAGAAGAGGAAGATGTGGGATCAAAGGAGCAAACATTTGCTACCAAGGTCAAGAGAGAGGGAAAATTTGGCAAATTTGGTCCACAAAGAACAAACAACAAAGGCACATCCAAAATCCAATGCTATGGATGCCAAGAATATGGACACTACAAAAGGAATTGTCCTAAGCTTAAAAAGGACAACACCAACAAAAGAAAGAGGGAAGAAGCTCACATGACTCAAGAGGTGAAAGAAGAAGAAAAGAAGCAAAAGAAGGAAGGTCCTCCGGATCTCTACTATGACTAAGTCAAAATCTTTATTTCAAATATTCTTTCAAAGTTTTGAGTAGGATAGGAGCATGTAGGAATAAAATAAAATTCCATGGCTAGAAACATCTTCTAGAATCTAGAAGCATAAAGTACATAAAATTCTAGATACTCATGAAGAAGTAGCATTTATAATGAGAATAAAATGCATGGTTAGAAATATCTTCTAGAATATAGGAGCATGGTAGATATAATTCAAGATATTCATGTAGAAGGAGCATACCGAGTATAGGACCTCATCCACGATGAAAGAAGATTGATCATGATTAAGAATCTTAGAAGACCTCCATCATCAAAAGAAAAGAAACATTTGTAGGCCAAGGGTCTTTAAGATTCTATAATGTAATCTTCAAAAGAAGGTTCATGAATCAAAGCAACTGTCTCATCGGGAATCCTATTCATGGTATTCAAGAAAAGGATGATATGCAGGCAAGCTAAGATGAAGCAAGAAGGGCCACACCAAGGACAACCAAATGAAGCTAAGATGATCAAAGGAGAATCAAGATGAGGTATATATGCATCAAAGCTGTGTCATGTTATCATTTGTATATTATTGAGTCATGGGAATAGTTCTATAATAAGATCAAGTATGAAAGAATCTCTTTCACCAAGAACATGGTCGAAGGCATGTACTACAATACAATGAAGGTTAACGAAAGAATATGCTCACATAAGGAGTATAAGATTGCTGACTACAAAGCAAGAAGAAATGCTGACTAGTCTAGGAAGCAAGCAATGAAGAAATGTTTTCACAAGAAGCATAAGATGGTTGACTTATCTATCTAAGAAGAAGCAAATGAGGAAAGAGATGAAGCATGTGAAGAACACCATGATCACCGATAATCACTATCTGACAAGAAACTTTGAAGATATCTCCCGAAAGAAGGCAGGGCAACTCTGACAAAGAAAGGAAGGATCGTTGACACCTATAAAAACCTTGGAGATATGAAAGATGTAGATAACTGATTCTACTTTACAAAGATGTCGTGATAAAGATGCCATCCAGAAAAAGAAAAAGCAATGTTGAAGCAATATTAGGATGAAGTCATGATGGGCTACTAGGTTGAAGCATGTAAACAAGCAAGTACAACGAAGCATCCATGAGAAGAGTATTCTGAATCATGGACAGATGACAGAGGAGTAGCCAGATGACAAGAAAACCTGATGTATGGCAAGAAAGACACTTTCCACGAAGGAAGCAATGACATGACAAACCAGGACGGAAAGTGATCAATGGATGGTGCCCTACCTAGAAGAAGTTCGAACAAAGACTTCATGACATCAAGCAAGAAAGGAGATCAAGCAACTGAAGGACCCACGAAGAAGTTGTTGATGAATGAAAGTGTCCCTAGTTAAGAGGGAGCTTTGACGAGTCCCTAATCAAGAGGGAGTTTTGGATCACCCTTGATTACAAAAGAGTGACAATTGTGTTTTTCCATTTCATGGGTCATGCACTAGATTAGGACTAACAGTCGTACGTCTAGATGAAGGCCATGAATGGAAATGTAGACACAAGATAGACACAACATTCTTGTCTTCACTTGGGAAGAAAGAATGGGAGGATTGTGTAATCATTTGGCATCCGATACTCTTTGAGGATGTGTAGGGCATCCAAGACAAGAGTAGGCAAGAGGAATGATATTCTTTGAAGGTTGGGAACCTCAGATAAGAATAGTGCTAGAAGGTCATACTCAGAGAACACCCTGGTGGGTATGTACCTTGAGAGACAATGATGAAGGTGTCTATAAATCATTGGTCTCGCCAACATTGTACCTCATGATCTCATGAAGAGATGGAGTTGTTAGTCAAGGCCTTGCACTGTGACAATGCTGATGGATATGATGCTATAACAGATGGATTGCAAATCCGATTTCTCTTACGTGAATTCTTCAATATTGATAATAGCCAAACACCTTGTAATATTGTATGAATACCTGCGTAGTTAAGAGGGAGTGTTGAAGGAAATGTAACTAGGCGTTGAAGGAAATAACTATGTTCAGTCTTTATAAATGTACTTTTGATATTTGTACTTATTCAAGAAAATAAATATTATTTTTATAATATATGTCAATGAGTTTCTTGCTCATTGAAATAGGTCTAGCACATGTTAAGTGCTATAGGTGACTCAAATAGTCAAAAGGAAATGTTGAAGGCCTTAAGGGCATGTTACACCGTGTATTAGGGTCAAGAGAATACCTCCAAGCAAAGTCAGGTCCCTTCCTATGCAAAGGCACCATCAAAGAAGCTCCTTCAAGCATATTACACCACCAAAGAAGCCATTTGAAGCAAGCACAAGAAGTCGGCCTGCAAATTGTCCTCAAGTCGGCCTTCTAATCGGCCTAAAAGGAGGGATAATCCTCTATATATGGAGGCTGTCCACTCCATTATAACGTCAAGAATCCATCTCTGAAATCACCGAATAAAAGATGCAAGTAAAGGGTGATCAAGTGACAAGAAAGGGAGCCTCTAGTATAGCGTACAAGGTGAAGTCTAGGCGGAAGTTAAGAGGATTGTATTATTGGGTAGAAAACAACTACATGTGTGAGAAACAAAGCCTCTTCCTACGGTGATTACAACGCTATCATCACAGTCACATAACTTCGTCGGTTGGGCAATCTAAGTAGGCCTATAAGGCCATTCACTTAAGCATAGAAGTCGCTCTCTCAAGCGAAGAAGGAAGAGGTCAACTTCACAAGGAAAAACAGTCACACGTGCGAAGGTAAAGAGGTTGTCTTTGTTGTCATAACAACCCTCCCATTATAGTCATGCAAGTTAGTTGATTGATGAAGAGAAGAAAGGAATCATCATAAGAAAAGGGTCTCATAAAAGGTATCTCTTCTAGAGCAAGTGCAACAAGGTTTACCAACAAGTTGAAAGAAGAACGTAGTGTCGGAAGGAGGAGGACGAAGTGCCGGAAGAAGGAAGTGTCGGGGAACAAAGTGTAGAAAGGAGAAAGGACTTGACTTGTGCTTGAGGATATTCTTGTTAGGGGTCTAGGGTTTGACATTGATCAATAAGAAGCTTCAATAGGAGAAACTTACTAAAGGGTTTTCCTCTCAAGAGAAGAGAGGTTTTGGCCTTGGCGGAGAGCCAACGTCTTGTGTTTTTGGTCTTATGTTTTTGGTAGCAGTTTGATGAAGCACACACACATGCATTAATAATAATAAGTAGACGATTATGCTAACAAGAAAAAGTAAAAAGACTGCACAAATTGTTATCAAGTAATGAAGAATCACACTACACTTATTTGTCCTAGATTCTTCAACACACCAAACATCAGAATGTGAGACCCTAGGTTTCCCCTTAGCCTCCCCTTTTGGGAGACCAGCCGATATTTTTGAGACTGATTTGGAGTTACCAGTCCAGACTTCATACGTCAGGCCACATGTTTTAGGAGCGCTAGAGAGATAAACTCTAGATGGATTCAAAATAGAGAACCCCTCCTCTTGCCCATCAAAGTATCTCTCAGACCCAGAGGAGCAACTCGAGATTTATTTGAAGTTTATGTCTTTTGACATCGACTACTAGCAGTACCCCTTACTCATACATCTCCCTCTCCCCTCCCCCAAATCATACAGTCAGACAGCGAGTTAGTGCCTTGTGGCCCCCCCCCCCCCTTGCCCTTGGCAACCAGACTCAGGATACCTTGACCTCATTGTTGTGACTGTCTGATCTCTCTTTCTCTCTCACTTTCACTTTCTTGATGTTCCTGAGTTGACCACCTTTCTAGTCCAGGACATACTCACTCCGTGTTTTGTATCACTTTACTTTGGTCACGATTTTATACATATGTTTTGATGTTATACTTATGTAGGTTTCTTTCTTTATATTATTTTCAGCATTTTCAAGGAGTTGCAATTGCACTCCCACATTGATTCATATTGGTTGTATTCTCCAGTCCCATTGACCTACTTTTGTGGTCATTCATCAGAAATTAATATAATTATCTTATCTTATAACAATAGTTCAAGTCTTGACAGCCATAATGGATACATTGATGCAGATTGTAGTCAAGATATCAGCAGTTGCAATTTGCAAATCACCAATATGATATTTATGTTTGGAGGAGGTATACACTGTACAGAAAGGGGTAAATTGGTAAATCACCATTCTGCTGTTCACTACTGAAGTTTAATGTGCAGTAGTAGAGCATGCTATTAAGGAAAGAATGTGGTTTCTGGAAAATTTCAATGATATTGATTATGCTCAACAGGGGCCAAAAACTGTCTGCAATAAAAATGTGAACTCTATTGTGTTTCAATGAATCATACATAGCACTCCACATCCAACCACATTGACATCCAACATCACTTTGTAAAGGAAAAGTTTGATTGTGCAAAGGTAAGTCTTGTGGTTTGTGGATCTGATTGAATAGTTGCAAATGTTCGCACAAAATGGCTCACGAGTGACAATGATGATGTAGTGAAAGTTCTAGGTTTAATGTTTTAATAGGTGAGAATGTTGGGATGTATTAAAACAGAAACCTACCATTGGGCCGCTGAGTAATTACACAAGGATTACTGATTGGTTCACTTAAAAAGTATACAGGATCCCACCAATGAGTCCACTGATAACTCTACCAAGGAGTGAATCACAGTATAAACCCTCCTGAGTAGTGTTTTTTTTTTTTTGGAAAAATCCGTAATATTTCATTAATATATGAAAGATTACATATGTAGATGCTGTGAAGCATATGCCTGCTCCTGAGTAGTGTTATTTTCATATTATTGCATTATTATCTGTTGTGCTATCTTTGTAATAAATTCTAGGTTGTGTAATTCTTTGTTTCCGAGAATGGCTGGCTAACAGTAATAGATGCACATCGAGTTATGATAGTTTCAATAGAGGAGCTAATGCAATGGAATTTTTGTCATTTGTATTTTATAGCCTGCTGTTTGTCTTGTTCTCTGCCTTTTTTCCATGAGTACTCTTCTGGGTTAGTTAGTGGACAATTCAAAGTATTCTACTAGACTGAGGATTGGAACCCCACAATTTATGCCCTGTTTCCATGTTCAAGAACGAAGCACAAGTCCGTGTCAGAGTTTGCATTCTATGTAGCTCTGGAAGTGACAATTTTGATGAGGAATTACCATTTAGGGCATCAAATCACTTGTACTACTGCAACTCCCTGTTTTTCAAATTGTGTCTGTTCTGACCAACTGCACTGCTTTGTTAGGTTGGGGATATCACTCCTTCGCTCAACTTGATGGAACAATCATTAAACACACAGCATATCGTCTTTCTGGAACCAAGTATGACATGCAAAATTAATGTTTGGAAGTTGAGAGTAATTGATGTTTAAAGGTAAAAATTTGGAAGCAATCAGGATTGATGTAAGGGCATCATCAATAGTTGTACCATTAGATGACATTCACTCAGAAAGACAAATGCTTAGGGATAACTGGACAATGCATTCAGATTTGCTTTGATTCTGACAATAAACATTTTCCAGATTGTAAGAGACTAATTATTGCACAGTTGATTGAATTGTTGAAATATGGAGGCAAATGCATAATATCTTCTCAAATGATAACTATGTTCATCTTCTGCATCCTCAAGTATTGAAAGCAAGAAATGGGAAATGACAGGAGATGAGTTTTCAGAAATAGGAATGGCTAGGGTTTAGTAAGGAAAAAAACCTCAGGGTAGAGTTGTTAGGAAACCAGAGTCCAGACAACAAGGGGAAATGAAATGGTCCGGGGAAAGAGGAAGAAACTTTCATCCCTTATCTTTGCTTTCATCTCTCATCTTCTCGAAGACAAGTTCCCACAGTGTTGAGTGAGCATTAGCCAACTTGGATCTTAATGAACCAGTGCTTGAGCTAGACAGTTTTGATGATGGTGATACTCTTGAGGGGTTAGCAGATGCGGATCTTGGAGTGGATATAGAGGAGGATGATTGAAGGAGTGAGCAGTGGCAGTGATGGTGTTTTTGATGATTTTGTCATGGAGGACGAGTGATGACTGTGACAAACTATGGGATTCTTCCATCTATGATTCTAGTATCTACCATATTTTGTATTTTCCATTTGCATGCCTACCTATGGTATAATTGATTCTGTATCTGTGTAATACATTTTAATTTTGATGACATCAAATGACTCAATGAGAAAGCTGCAGTTTATGGTTCTAACTTCTAGGCTTCTATTTTTCATGTATTGAATATTCTAATTTTTGTGTGTTTGATCATCATCGATGTAGTAACTAGTGTCAATATTTTGTAAATGTTGTAATTCTAAAAATTTGGATCTTTATGTCTATATTTCATTTTTGTATATTTAATTAGTATTTTTTTAATCTATCTATATATACATATATGCGAATTCTGTCCTCTGTGTCTTGTTTCTGGGGTCAATATGTACCATGTTTTTGGGGTCGATATGTACGATATCCTTTGTGTCCTGTTTCTGTGGTTGATATATACCTATTCAGAATTCAGCAGACTTTAACAGTTTTCAGGATTTCAGAATCAGTAGGATTGTGGCATTTCATTAGATTATATCATGTATGAAGGTATGTGATTGACATTTAATCAGTAACACCAAGCCCTGTATGTACCCTAGTGTTGGTGGTGTTGATTGTTGAACTCCTTTGTCATGGCCTTAGCAAAAATGTACCCTTCACTCAAGTCAAAATCATTGATCAGGCATGTTAAGCTTTTTCAACCTAATTATAAGGCTTGCATTAGACCATTTGATCAAATTGGGCAATGTTGACTAATATCTCTAGAGAATCGAAGCAGAGGCAAAGGCTAGACAAAAGGAAAGGAATCTAGATTCTAGATGGTTGACGCATCTAGATGGTTGATGCTTGAATAATCAATCATTGATGTACAATGGATGCCATTGCCATATCTATCTTGATTTATGTACAAATATTCACGTTTTCATTGTTCATATCTTCTACAA
>APFE031246001.1:0-11109 GCA_000404065.3 Pinus taeda
TTGATTTTTCCAATCCAACATTACCGCGAGTGTAGCACAAGTTCGCAAGGTATTTTTAACTCTCAGTTTTAATTTTCAACTTTAATTTCCGTGGCCTTTCATTCAGTTCATTGATTTAAGGGGAACCGACTAAAATTATTATGTATCCAATGGTTGATTGATCTTTATATAGTCATGTGTAGACTCTAGATTTTTTTTATATAGTCCATCATGTCATCGATGAATATTTTTTGGACTAAGTTTTTCAGCACAATCGATGGCTTTTTTCCCCTCGTGAGGAGGAAACAACGAAATTGTTGCAGAATGAGAACCATAAGGTTACACTCTATAAGAATCTCTTAATCTTTCCATTCAACCCGAAGGTTTGATGTGGATTTGTGTCTCCTTATATTTACTTCTGATTGTAATTGCATCTTTCTCTACTCAATTGGGAAAAATCAATCCATTGAAGTATTTCACTTCATATTTTTTCATATATTCATTTTTCCAAGGGATTGGAAGTGGTGTTATGAAGCTTTTGAAGTGTCAATAAAGGCAGGCGATTTCACAGTCCCAATAAATGGTCTTCAACAAGTATGGAGTTCATCATTATTTTTCATACTTGTCCAACCCTTAAAAATATATTAAAGTGACATTATTGACATTTTTACATCATAACCACACACTACATTTTCTATGGTATCTCCATTTTCTTTAATTTGTAAAATTTTATTATTTCTTGTCAACCTTTCATTAACACAAGATTGTTCAATTATGAGATTACCCCATTAGATAGTGATAACTACACTTACTAATTCACAGACATTTTTTTTAATCTTGTAAATAACTACTACCATCTACTACCTCTTCAAGGATATGGAATATATTAAAGTATTGATCTTGCCGAATATATTCGACTACTCATCATCTACCGCTATGAAAACACCTTCCATCCTACCTTATTAGGACATATTCACGAAATTACTTCTATGTTCCACATAGATCTTGACATAGTATAATAAGGCCGATAGGGTTCCTTACATTTTCCATGAAGACATCATTACTTTGAAACTCTAATGTTTGACATGGAAATCTTGAGATATCATAATAAGACCGATAGGATTCTTTGTTTAGGGTTTCTTGTAGCGAACATCGGAACATCAGTATAGAGTAATCTCTTTATTAATTTGAATTCTTATTTTATAGTAATAAATGAATACATTCTCATTTTATAGTAATAAATGAATAATTTTTCATTTTATAGTAATAAACGAAAAAAATTAGTTAAATATGTAATTTTATCGTGTTTAAAAATAGATTAAAGTGATAATATTGACATTTTTACATCATAACCACAATTTTTGTTGTATCTTCATTTTCTTTCATAATTTGCAAAATTTTATTTCTTTCTTTTCAACCAACCATTCAGACAAGATTATTCAATTTTGACAACCATTCATAGAATATTGTTCAATTATGAAATAACCCCATTAGATGATGATAACTAAGCTGTGTTTGGAACATTTTTTTTATTCTTGTAAATAACTACTACCATCTCTTTTCTATTTTTAAATGATTCTATGACTGATAACCATAATGCTTACAAAAGCCTAGAATTGATGTAATTTGAACTCACTGTAATCATGCTTACTATTAAGCCTAGCATTTGTAAATTCAAACTTTATTTAAAACCCCTTATTTATTCTCTAATCTTAAAAAACTTTTTTCTTTATTAGCTTTCTAGTTTTTTAAAACATAGAAATTAATGTTATCAAAAAAAAATTGAGAAATAATAAGTGTGCTTCCCATAAAATTATGCTGAGTTTTGAACCGAAAATGAAACTCCAAGGCTCTATTAATAACCACACAACTGAAGATTGGTTTGCATACAGGGCTACAACTTATTTTATTTTTTCGGTTTGCCTTCTCAGTCTTTTCTAAAGATATAGAATGCCAATAGTTATCCATTCAACTACTATTGCGTCTCCCACTTCATTCTATTCATTCACCATCTAGGAAATAAGTTGTGCGTGTGGGTATCCATGTAGCTGCTCAAATGAAGGGTTTTTATGGAGATATTGAAATCATAGAAAAATTAAATGACCTTGTTAATGAAAAGAAATCATATTATTAGAAAAATGCATCAATGAAAAGAAACCCCATTATTAGAAAAACATATCAAGCAAACTTGAATTCATTGTAAGGACCAAATTTGAAAACCATTTTTAAACAAAAAACGACCAACCAAGCCATACAAAAACAACAGGATAAAGGTGTATTACATATTACAATATTTCCCCTATTAGATATGGAAAACTTTCATTACAATATTTCCCTACTAGATATGGAAAACTTTCATTTTAATTACATAGATTTTTGAATCTATAAAGTGTGAAGTTTTTAATGGAGATGAAAGTCTATTGATAGTGTTCTATGATTGAGCAATGTTAAAAGAAAATTTTAATTCCCTTGGTTGTTGAAGGTATATATTTATTTTTTTGGTTTGCTTTAAATTGTTTCAAGCTTAAAAAAATAGATAGTATAAATTAGAGACAAATGAAAACTAAAAAAAAATTCCATTGTGCAAATAGATTTATATTTTAAATGATGTAAATTCAAATACTTTTGAAGATGATCTAATGAATAGAAGGAAACACATGTTACTTTTTTAATAGAATTTGAGAAAAATTTATGCCTATTTACTAAATTCTATTGAGATTTTATAGTGTTTTAATGTAGCCACTTTTAAATTTTAAAAATTTAGAGGACCACCATTTCATTTTGGCATTTTTTTAATAAAAAGTTTATTTAATATACACTTGTTAATAGAAGTGCAATTTTTTTTTATAATTTTTCAATCTTTGAAAAGTTAGATAAATATATACCCTTCCAAATAAAATTAAGACCAACTCTTCAAATTTTATAAAGTGAGAAAAAAGATATTAGAAGAGAAAAATATCTGAGAGAGAGAATATACACTGGCCACTTTATTAACAGTATTTTGAGGGTTCTACACATCGTTTTCTCTGTGCTGGTAGATTCTCCAAACATGGCACCTTTAAGGTTTATGGAGTGTGTCCGTTTGGGCGGGTATCCTGATTTGCCCCCCTCTGCTTAGGATCACAACAGCCAATTTGCTTGAAGTTTTTGGCTGAGCCAAAGTTGACTAAGAATGATACATTTAGCCGGGCAAAAGTTGACTAAGAATGATACATTTAGCAGGGCAGATATCGTCCTCGTTTAAGAGGTTATGTTTTGATTATTTTTGTTTGATATAATTTTTAAATAAATATTTGTAAGTTTTTTATTTTTTTAAATTTATTTGAATACATTTTATTTTTATTATATAAGTTTGGTGGATTTTATTAATTATTTAAATATATAATATTAAAAAATATAAAATTATTTTAAAATTATTTTACCGATGGACATAGTGGTAATGAAGTGGGTAGTGTCTAAATAAATTGGTGCAACAAAAGAAATAAATTTTAATAACAATATTTTTAATGTAATAATAACAAACATTTAACTATAAACATAAAGAAAAAATTATTTAGAGTGTTTGTAAATATTTAATGCTGGTTCATCTCATTAAAGATTCATATGATAATGTCATTTTTAAATTAAATAAATAATTTGGATGACAAAACTTTGAAGTCGGTGGAAATTCATAGATGGTTAAAGGATTGGAAATTTTTTCAATGTGATGGATTTTAATATATTGAGCAGAGGCTCATTCCATAGTCCCCAATATGATGTGTAATGTTTTTTTCTGTCAATCAAAGTTAGAAATTTGAAATTTTGCTCATGCCAATCAAAAAATAAAAATAAATAAATAATTATACAAAACATTTAAATAATATTTGTTCATAAAAAAATTTGCACATAAAGAAATTGGATCCCTCTCTGCTCAGGCTAGATCTATATTAAAGATAGATATTTTAAATCTAAAACACGATCATCTTTACGTTAATCATAGTCCAATGGAGCAGCTTAATTAGACATGTGAAAATAAAGTGTTATGTGTTTATTACAATTTCTTTATTTTTTATGTTTATGATGAACATATAAAATTAATTATATAATAATGTGGAGAAAAAAATTCTCAATCAAAAAAGCATGTAACTAAGAAAATCAAAATCTTATATATTGCTCTCACATCAACTATATCTACATCCTTACTTTCTAAACACACAAACATATAAACATGAAAAACGAGGACACTTCTCATTCTTTCACTACCTCCTCACAATTCTAGACAATTTCACTATTTTCTAGAAATCTATGATATTTCTATCATGTATACTATACATGAAAAAAATATAATGCCACTCCTTTAACTTCCTCTAAACAATTATAAAATTTCACAATTTTCTAAAAAAATATAAGATTTCACCATTTTCTAAAACTCTATGATATTAGAGCCGATTACTTACTCCACTCCAACTCTCAAATAAAAGTAAGCCCACACAAACTAGGGCATCGAATATGTTACTGGTTTTTATTTACAATTATCTACTTTCAAATTTGTTTTCATCCACAATAATTTATTTTTAGGGCCAATACACTTTTAAAACTGAATTTATTAACTAATATAAGTAAAATATTAAGAGTTTTGCCAATAAATAATAGAACACCAAATTAAAAGGTTTTGTTTTATAAAAAATTAAACATTAAAAAATAAAATTCAAAAATACTTATAACTAATTAAAAAGACTAAAATAAAACCTAAAATATAAATTATAAATACTAAAAACAAAATTATAAATACACTCTAGTCAAGTTTACCAACAGCTATCCAAATAACTCTAACACTAAACATGTAAGAGCACCATGTACGAAAAGCATAAATGCGAAACGCTCTGTAAAATAATAAAGAAGAAGCATGCTTATTTATAACTATTGAAATAATCCTAAATATCCCTTAACATATAAGATCTTAAAAGAACTTTGGATCCTCGAAAAAATTAATCCAATCTTTTGCTTTGCAATCAATCTTATATTAATTTCGTAATTTTATAAATCTGGTTTCCTTGATTTCTTCCGCTGCATTAAGTTATCATTATTTCTAATTATGAGAAGGAAATTGTAGATTAATCTACATCTTCTTGCATTAAGTTATTTCTATCTATGAGATGGAGCCTGTAGAACTGTTTTTTTGGATGATTGAAGGTTTTTTTTTTTTTAATAAGCATCTGAGAGTGTGTACAATCCGGCCATTTCGTTTTCTTTATCAAAAACTTAAGTAACTGAGCCATGAACTCTCTGTAACTCTTTGCCATGTGCAACAAAAATTCAATTAATTTGAATGCACAAATTGATATGCCATTGAAAATGTATCAGAACATGATTGAATCAAGGAGAAGATGGGAATAACTAAATCAAGAAAAAGTGAGAAATGATAACGATAAATTTTAATGTATCAGAACATAATTGAATGAAGGAGAAGATGGGAATAACTAAATCAAGAAAAAGTGAGAAATGATAGCGATAAATTTTATTACCATCCAGAGAAATCCACCAAAATCAATAACTAATTCATTCCTTCCTCCTGTGAAGTTGAATTCAAATGAAACCAGAGATATACGGTATACGCACAATGCTCCACCTACAAATAGGTAGAGTTCTCCTACAAATTGAGAGCTCCACAGCAGGACTACAATGCCCAAATTGGAGATGCCCAACTTGCAGAAAGGAGTGGGTGAACCTAAGAGAAGCGAGCGAACCAATTATTGCCACAATTTAAAATCGACCCACATCAGGTCTAGATTCAACGGTGTTAACTGATTCACCGTCACAAAACAACTATATCATTTCGAATTTATCCGTTAGAAGAGATCATAGTTACGACCCCATGAAAGCAAGGAAAAATAATTCATATATAGGGATTGGATGGGATTACCGTTGTAATAAAATGGTAGATTTTCCCATGTGCTTTTTGAGATATCTAATGGTAGCACACATGATAGAATTTGTAAGTATCTTTCCAACGTGGCATTCATATGATTTGCTCGGATGCATAAAAAGTTATAATGGTACACTTAGTTATTTTAAATAAAATATTGTTTTTAGATAGCGTGGCAAAATATGGGGATATTCGCAAATTGATTCTAAACACTAAAATTCAAAACATGGGTGGGATTCTTGTAAATTGATTCCAAACACAAAATTTGAGAACTTGGAGTTGGTGATGGGACTATTCTAAACACTAAAACTCAAAACATGGGTGGGATTCTTGTAAATTGATTCCAAACACAAAATTTGAGAGCTTGGAGTTGGTGATGGGACTTTCTTTCATATTGCTTGTATCTTACTACACTACTGATTTAAGGTGACGCCTCCACAGATTTGAACATGAGTGAGACTCTTGCAAATCGATTCCAAACACCAAAACTCTGAAAGCAGGAATTAGTTATAAGACTTGCTTTCAAATTGTTTGTATCTACCTCCAACAATAAACTCAACTCTCACATTCTTATTATAGTAAACATGAATTTCTTCAATAACTTCATAAAATTAAATTTACATCCACAAACATCACACATGTATATTTATTTTGAAAATAGTTTTTGATTTTTTAGATATCACCCATTTTATATCTTGTTTCAATATAAAAGTAAATATATACCACCTTTTAAAATTATAATTAGAATTTGGATAAATAATTATAAAATTTAATATTAAAATATTTATTTTTTTTATTGGGTCGAAAATATATATATATATATATATATAATATATATTATATATATATATATATATTGTGCGCACTAGATTGTGTGTTGTCTAACTCAGTACGGAAGAGATGTTGTCATGTCATGTCTTGTTATGTTATTTAAACATTATGACTTGGTAAAATTATGTACAAATAAAAACTAGTATAGATCCATCTTAATCACAGATAGATCAAATCCCTTGAAATGAAAACTTATTTTAGAGTGCAAAATTTGAATAAAATATTTGTACCTCAACATATTTGATCCTTCCAATATATAGAGAGAGACCGCTCCTAATTTTTTATTGTTTATGTTCCATTTTTTATGTATACCAACATAGATCCATCTTAGATACAGATGTGGCATAAGCTTACGTGCAAACTTTTTTAGAGTGCAAAATATAATGTGTTATTTTTCATTGTTTAAATTGTCTTTTTGAATGCTAAATAGAATTCATATAGGAACAATTAAAAATTTTAACCATAAAAAAACTTAAAAAGAAAATCTATGTATAGACATATATGAAGTTGATATAAACATAAATTAGTTAAAATAGATTTTCAAATAGTTTATAAAAATCTCTTGTTGAAATATTCTGAAAAGTATAAGATTTAAACATGTGATTCACATTTTTTTATTTCTAATTATTTTACAACATACTCATTTTTCAAATTATAGCCGACATTATTTTTTTATTTTGAACATATTTTTTTTTTTTTAAAGGGGCACAGACTAACCAACAAACTTACACATCCCCTCATGTTGGGTTGTAAAATGAGCCTCTTGGCTCAAAAATGGATCAAAATTTACCAAGGACATTAAATAGTGACACTCCTTAAAATATTTTAACTTTAAAAAAAAATCAATTGCTTTATATAATGTATATATAGTATTTTTTAAACTTTTAAACTACGGTATTCTTTTATAAAGATGAATATGAGATGATGTTGAAGTGAAAATATTTTTACCACTTCTCCTTAATTAGGACATCTAGGATGAGAATTACTGAGTTTTTTAATCTTGTTAATTAGAAGACAAACCAAACAATGCGGTGACTATTTTTTTTATTATAATTGTACATAGTTTTAAATTAATATATAATATTATATTAGGGGATATGGTTAACTCTATACTGAGGAAAAAACATAATCTTACACGTCTTCTCAATAAAAAATAAAAATTTTAATAAAAAATTAAATTAAATAATTAAAAAAAATGAGGTAAAAGAAGTGAAATATCCTCTCAAGAAGAAATAAAAGAATATATATATATATATATATATATATTATATATATATATATAATATATATAGAATGATATGATTAGAAAGAGCCGAGATCCATCTTAATTCAATATCTACGAAGCCCCCAAAGGGATCAAATATTTTTTCATACAAAATTCTTTTAGAGTGATGCCTCTCGGGTGCTTGGTAGATGAGGAGATAAGATCCATATAAAAGTCCCTAATAGATATCATATATATTTTCTTGATTAGTTGTTACATGACCAAGACCCATGAGTACCTAAACACTTTGTCCTTCTCGGGGTCATAGAGTATCCCTCCCCCCTGATGTTATGGATTCATTCAATGTACAAAGGATGGGAATTTATTGTTCATGGTTTATCCATAGGAAGGACTCCCAATTTTGTACACTAAAATTTGGAATCCATATGATGAGGTGGATAATGAAGCCCTGCATTCTTTGAATACTCTGGTACCAAAGGTTTGAACCGGCAAAAAAGAAACAACATGTTCCAACAAGAGGGGAGATTGAACATGGAGGTTGAGGCGATAAGAATGTTGATGCAAAAAAGTGTCCATAATAGTGTACAAGCAGAAGAAAAAGACATTCAGTAGCAAGGTGCAGCTCACACTGCAAAATTTCCTCAGCAAAGAAAGTTGCATGCTGCATAATTAAGTTTGGGATCCTGACAGCCTGAAGTCAAAAATGGAGGAGCAACATAACAAGACATATAGCTAAAGCCAACATTTTGTGTGTGATCTAGGATGATTGAGAAAATAGAGACATATGACTAGGAGATCACATATTTTTCCACCTAGAGAGTATGAACAAGAGCATCAATCTAGGGCTAGCCATTTTGGCTTTGACCCCAAAGGGGAATGGACTTCCCTCATAAACAAATTGTACAAAATGGAAAATTGCAGTGAGAATCTAGGTTGTTAGTTTAACCATGTGGCATACTATAATAATGTCAATTGGTAAGGTGATGCTTTAGTTTCTTTTAGTGATTGGTCATTCCTGATGGAGTAAGAAACCACAACATATCACTCTTGTCTGCAAGTGTAGTCTTCTTGTGTCTTTAATTCTAAAAGATTATTTCTATTTTAAACCACTACATATAGATATTTCCATGCCAAGTAAGTAGACTACTACACTGGTGAAACTTAACACAAAATCTCAATGTTTATCTCAGTGTTTATTGTTATTATAATCTAACATATAGAAAGCTAGCTAAATATTTACGATACTTACAAATATATATATATAATATATATATATATAGTATATGAGAGTATATATATTATATAATATATATTTATATATATATATATATAATAATTATATATATATATATTAGTATAATAATTTGGGATAAGAAACATTGTTAGAGCAAATCACATTCATTACTACAATAAAATTTTCAATTTTTATACACAATATCCCTAGCATTCCAACAAATAAATTAATTATCTTAAGACTTAACATGAATAAAATCTATAAGATAAAATTGACCAATAAACCACATCTATTCAAAAATTATATTTGAATTAAACATCAATTAAATAAAACTTCCACCCCGATGCGGGTGTCATTAGGAGGTAGTAACTAGGTGTTAGTGATGAAGCATGCGCAGTCGGCAGTTGGCAAGATTACAGGTGAAGCTAGACAGGGAGAGGACGGTATTAATTGCTCTGCATTGAAGGCAAGTCCTAAATATTTAATGCAAGCACGTGGCACGCAGAGGGAGTTTATCAGGATGGAGAGCCCTCTTATGATCTCATTCGCTCTGGTTTTTCTGGTCTTCATTTTCTCTGGTCCTCTCAGGATAAGCCGCGGTGATCGCCAATGGTGGTCCTGCTCTCATGGGCAGCCGCCTTGGATTCACAACGATCGCCTGTGGATTACCTCGAGGACGTCCATTATGTTGCTCGACGCTCCTGCTGAGAGCTCTAATTTGGATTTAGCCTTTTGTCTTCAGAGTTTCAGGTCTGTCCGTGGCATTCACCCTGTTAAAAATCTGGTTTCCGCTATTGTTGGGGAGGTCTGGGTTGGGTATTGGGTCCACTCAATTGAGGTGGAGAATTGTAGGTTAGGTGAGTCTCCTTCTGGGGTACGCAGAGTCTGTGTTTCCCATTCCTCCGTCGGGTCTTCCTTCTGGGTCCATTCGAGTCCTCATGCATTTACCCTGAACCCACAGTCTGTAATCCTGGTCATTCTGGTACCTCGTTTGAATATGGCACCCCGTCGTAGAGGCACTCCTAGGCGTGGGCGGAATTCGGGATTCCAGGGAGGGTCGGGGGGGAGGGGCAGCTCTGAACCTCGTCGCATTTCGCCATTAGCAATGGCCTCCCCCTCCTCGCCACCCTCAGATGAGTTTGGTCCCCCCTTACTAGTTCGTTGCACTCTGTCAGGTTCACATTCAAGAGTTGGCTCAATAGACCTCTTATCTCGGCCTTAGTCACGGTCATCTTCTCTGAGGAAGAAGACGACCTAGTCAGCTCTGTTCATGCCTCAATGGAAGATTCGCTGTCTCAGAGCAGAGGGGCGGAAGATGTTATCAAAGTCGCCACGGAGCTGCACGAAGAGGATGGTCAGGAAGAGGATAGCACCCAGCGGGGCTCTCCTTAGGAGAACATCATTCAATGCGAGCCAGTGAAAAGTTACGAAAATATCCTGCACCTTAAATTACCCCCGGATGACAATCTGATGGAGGTGGAAGACGGGGTGATGGTCACCTAGGAGCGTGCCCCGGATCCGGTCAACGAAAACGTTAATGGTGAAACCAAGTAAGTTCCAGCTCATTTGTTTGCAGCTACGGGATAGCAATCTAGTTTTGAATCTCCAGGAATCGCGGTTAATCTCAGGGGGCTCGTTACAGAACAATTCCATCTGAAGCAGCTCATATGCAGGATTTTTACTCGGGCTCTCCTTTCATGTAACCATGCTATGTATAGTCATCAGTTTTGTACTGGTTAGTTTTGGGTCCATTTAAAGATGTTCAAGCTTTTTGGCTATGACCACACAGCTTCTGTAAACAGACAGAATAGCAATTTTTGTAAAAGTTTCTTGACAGAGGGATTGCTATGGCTCCCTCAGAGGTTTAACCCTCTCTGTACATACTCTTTTTCTTTTTAATATTAATAGCTTAGTCTTTACTCAAAAAAAAAAAAA
>APFE031246004.1:0-14783 GCA_000404065.3 Pinus taeda
TTTATATTTTTATTAATTTACCATACCTCTTTTACAAATATGGTATTTGGCCCATAGGATTCACTTAAATAAAACCTCTTTCTTGAGACTTCATAAATAGAACAAGGCTATGGACTAAATATAAAAAGAGGTTTTATTTATTTACCATACGTCTAGTTTATTTATATTTTTATTTATTACCATACCTTTTGAGTAAGTAAAAAAGACGTTTTATTTATTTACCATACTTCTCATTTATTTATATTTTTATTAATTTACCATACCTCTTTTATAAATATGGTATTTGGGCCTTTGGCCCATAGGATTCACTTAAATAAAACCTATTCTTGAAAATGGGCGAATGGAAGGTTGTAATTCCTAATTTCAAGGGCTAAATTTGCCTTTTTTACCCTCTCCCTTAAAATAAGGTGGGCTACTTGAGGTGATTTGTAAAAATGTACTATGATACAAAATATTCGCCCACTAAAAATTTAAAGCTCCTTAATTTCACCAAAGGGCGAAAATTCGCCCCTAAAATCACCCCTAGTTCTTTTACAAGCTCCATGCTCAACTCCACTGGTTTACACAGAAATCAGTGGGCTTATAACACCGTCTTATCCATGGCTCTTGAAGCTCTTCACTTTTTGGATCTTGGCTCTCACTCTAGCTCTTGGCTTCTTTGAGATCTCTCTCTCGGCCTCTTCATGGATCAATGGTTCGTTTGACCTCCAAGTGACCTCTTACAACTTTCTAGTGACCTTTTTGAAGCTTTGTTGTCTGCCAATCATGCTCTTTGGGATTATCGCTCTCTTAGCTAATAGCTCTCCTTCAGCGACCTCCAGCTCTCTGCAACCCCCCTGCTAATTGAGCCTTTTGGCTCCTTTGAGGCAATTTCCTATCTCTCTGGCCTCCCCGACCATTTCTCTACATGTCATTACTCCCTTACAGCTCTGTGGCTTCTCTCAACATTGTTTTTCTGACTGGCCATCTGGATGTGCAGCTCTATGGCTTCAAACACATCATTGTCTGCCAAAAAATCCCACTTGTAGTGTGGCAGAGTGATCAGGGGCCATTACAGAGGGATTAGATCCTCTTCCAGGAAAAAAATTGAAAATGGAGAAAAATCCAATACACATAGATTTTTCCGAAATTACACTATCAAGCGTGAATTCCAAAATTGAAATTTCATTAAATCGCCCCTATAATCCCCACCGGGTCCGACCATTGTCACTTATCACATTCACAATCGCATTATCCCTCCTATCAGGGATCATCGATGGTCGATCGTAGATACAATTTGGACCATTGATCTGATCCCCAGTCAAGTGGTTGAAATCACATCGTATATTGCTATCGCATCGACCCTTTGTGTCGGGGATCACCGATCTCCCGACCGCCGATTTAATCCTGGCCATTGATCTCATTTCCGATCCGACTCCTAAGATCGCACACCACATATCAGCAATCACATGTTACATATGGTATAGGACCCTTTTATGTCACTATGATATGATGTTACGATGTGATATATCGCAATCGCATGTCGCATAGTCCCAGGGTTCCTTCCCTTATCTCATAGCATCACTGACGTTGATCCACCGACATTGATATCGGCAATCACAATGTCTTATATGGTATTGAACCCTTTTATATTGCTACGATACAATGTTGTGATGCGATATATAGCAATTGCATGTTGCATAGTCCCGTGGTACTTTCCCTTATCTCATAGCGTCACCGATGCCGATCCGTCGACACCAATATTGGCCATCGCAATGTCACATCGGCCCAGGGTCTTTTCCTTATATTATTTGCATATGCTTGCCTCTGACCTAATATGTTGGGGATCGGTAATCAGGGGTCTCTTCTGCCTCCTCTTTAAGTCTGCCTCTTGGACCACTCTGATGCAAATTTCCTTTATAAAGCCTTTTCGGCCATTTTTTGAAGATTTTCCCTCTTCTTCAAAGGAAAAAGGGCAACTTCTTTCTGCGATAACTTTTGCATCTGAGGTCCATTTTAGCCCATTCAAATTGTAACAGATTTAGGATGAAAAGATATACGTAATGGGACTATTTCCAGGAACATACTTAGACTTTCATTTTCCTTTGTGAGGAACACTTAGAGTTAGAAGTCTATCCAAAATCCATTTTGGATCAACTTGGTAACCTATTATTATGCAAAACAGTTTGATGCCCTTAGGAAAAAGTGGTGTCCAACAGAGATGGACTTTAGATTTTCACTAAATTGCTGGAAGGAATGGGAGCCTCAAGGAAGAAAAAGCAACGTCTTTTTTGCAAAATCCTTGGATGAAATATTTATTATTAAGTGAGTAACTAGGACAGAATTGGAGTCTTTTATGAAGGTTTCCTCAAAATATTTCAAATATCTCTGTGACTCATTATGTCTGGATGCTCCACATGTTTGGTAATGATCCTTGGTATTTATTAGGTTGTATCCTCATATTATTGTTTGTTATATATTTGGAAATTACCTTTTGCAGACTCTAAGAGAGTTTACCATGCTTTGTTTCCTTCATTGTATATGTGCATGTTACATAAAGTGCTTATCTTCAAGTCACTATAAAGAATGAAAAAGGTGGCAAAGAGATAAGGATGAATTGATGGTAATGGAAAATATGTTGTTTGTAATAAATGTAAGAAGGGTTTATGACCTCAAAGGTTCTGGTTGCTCCCATTATAGTGTTGATTCATCAGGAATCAAAAAAGTTCTTTTGGACCAGAATCTCTTAGAGACCATGCCAACTGCTCCAATATTTCTTGGGAATAAATCCAAGCACATTTTGGAGAGAGAAGTCTCGAATCATACTTACCTTCTCATGGTAAATATATTTTTCATTTTTATTAATAAACTATAACTATAATCTTAGTTTCAAAGTTTCGTTGATCTAGTCAGTTATCATGATTGTGTGCAATGTGTGTTTGTAGTCAATTAATGTCATGGAATGTTCATTACTTGTTGGATTTGAAGAAGAGTTTTGTGAGATGGTTTAGGTAATAATAGACTCATACAATTCTAAGTCTTGGTAAAATACACTCATACATTTTATTTGAAATATATTTTCTCATATATGTTTCTTTCCATTTTAGGTAACATTATCAATTATTTCAGTTGCTTGGGTTAGAGCACGTATCTATAAATGTTTTAGAAATGAATATACTAACATTTTTTTTCTTTGTTTCAAATTTCAATACATGAAGTTTAGTTTACATTGGTGAAAAGCCAACATTTCTTTCTATGATTTTTTTATTTAATGAAGTTTCCTAATGATGATAGCCTAATGATTGCAACAGTATTACAATTGACAAGCTGAGCATTCTTTACCAGAGGTATATTCCCTTGATATTGCACTTTTATTGTAGGACCAAGCAATGAGTGTTGGTAGTCAAATATTTCATTGTTTGTGACCATCATTTATGTGAATAGGTCATGGGTTCCCTGATTTGAAGGGTTAGGAGAAGCTCATTTTAATTTCCTCTTGTGTATCTAGCTATCAACTGAAGTAAAATGTGCCCATATTCTTTTTATTTTCCTTTTTAATTATTCTGATAATATCTTCTAGTTGAATATTGTATTTCATTTTTTAGTCCAATTGTCTTCAATTCTCTAATATTGAAATTGTGTTATGCCATGAATAAATAACTATGGTTTATTTTAAAATGCCTCCTTGGCTTATTTTTGCCAACCAACTAAAGTTAACTATATTAGCACCATTTTCTGAACTCAAAAGGTTTCTAATTCATCATTTATGGTGATATGATTTTGTTTTTCATTTATGAGAAGTATCAAGACATTTTATTTCACATTTTTATCCTTTCAATGGTTGGTAAATTGTAAGTAAATTTTGATTTATTGGTTTTTTCCATTAAGGTGGATTGCGCTTTTGGTATTTATGCTCACTTTGGGTCCATGTTTTGCAGTGATGTGTTAGAATTATCCATGGTTGTTAGTTGGAGCCAATTATTATCAAGAAAAAATGTGAGCTTTAAAAATGTAGCTCCATTAATGGGAACATCTCCTGTCACAGTTCATTAGATTGGTGGTACTATGATTTTGGTCTTTATGCTCACTTTTGTGTCCATGTTTTGTAGTGGATAGAACTATGGATGGTTTTTAGTTAGAGATAGTGGTTATCAAGAACCAAGGAGCTTTAAACATGCTTCTCCATTAATGGAAACATCTCTTTTCACTGTTCATTAGATTGGTGGAACTAGAGATAGTTGGCAATTAACAAATCTCAACATTCACCAATGTCACTTTAATGTATTATGGATGCCAACTCTATTTAATGTACTTTAAACATGTTGGAATTAGTAGATTCCATTGCTCGTTATTATTTTTCTTATCATCTTTATTTTTCCCACTCTAATCCTATTCTCTATGGACTTTTTTGTTATTCCCCTGGATCTATTATTGCAAGTCTAATTCCTTAAAGGGTTTTAGCTCAATGGAAGAGCATCTTATTTATAGGTAGGAGGTTGGTGGTTCGATTCCATCCTTCCCTATTATTCAGATGGAATGATGATGGTTAGTTTTTGGTGACAAAGGTTATTTTGACTACCACCAATGAGCTTATGGTGACATTTTCTACCCTCACCAAAATATGAAATGGTGACAGTCAATGAACACTACCGTATATATGCATCAATAGTGACAACCATGAAAGTTCCACCACCATAAATCAATGATGTTAATATGAAATGGTGATGATCAATGAACATCACAACATATATATGCATTAATAGTGATGGTCATGAAAGGTCCATCACAATAAATCATTTTTGTTCATATGAAATGATGATGGTGACTATCCATCATTATAATAATTATTGGTGATGGACCTCGATTGTCAGCACAACACATATAATTTTTGTGGCGCCACCATTGGTGATGTTTAATTTTTTGCTGGCAGGGGCTAAGGTTTGTCACCATTGCTCATATGAAATGGTGATGGTCACTATCCATAATTATAAATATTTATTGGTGACACGCTTTGAATGTCGCCATAATACCTATACTTTTGGTGGTGCCACCTTTGGTAACATTCAATTTTTGGTGACGAAGTCTCTTTTGACTATCACAAATGAGCTTATGATGACATTTTTCGACCCTTACCAATGACCTTTTTTGTTCTAGTGTAACCAGTAATATGTGGGATGATGTCTTTCTAAGAATCAATGATTGATGAGAGTTCAAGGTGATTTCGTTCCAGCCACCTATAGATTTGAGGCAAGCATTTTATTGTGCTTTCGTTCTCCATTCCCTTGGGTCTAGAGTATTTAGTATCATTTCAAATTCAAACATTTAGGACTTGCACTAATACAAGTTATATGAATGAGAATAACTCAAAATTTTATATTAGGAAGTGGATGCTAATAATGAGATCCATGTATAGTGAATTACATTTGGGTAATATATTCTTAGTACCCAAAATAATAGTAATCAAGTGTTATGAGAAACCCAAGTGATATCATTGTTATCCGCATCAATATTCAAAAAAGGGCACACACGCTCAAACATTGATACCCAAACTTATGTATACCCCAGGGAACCATATAAGTGAGAACCTTGGGTGGGTTTTACTTTGGAAAATTGACTTATTTAATTGAAATTTCATTTTAGGGATTTTATCCATGGGGTTAGTGATGTCAGTTAGTGGAGGATTTACCATAAAAAGGGACCCTAACTACCTAAAATCTTATTTATGGAAAATCATTTTTAGATATGGAGATCCTTTACTTTTTGAGGTGGGGATATAGGAATTGTGCTCACAACTAATCATTATTTTTCATTATTCATGTAACAGTTTTGGGTGCATTAACATTTCTGCAATAGTTGAATACATGCCATGGGATTCCATTGTTGTTCTAAAATGGTGAATTAATGGAGGGAGAAAACACAATATCCATGTTTTAAGAGTGAAAATTGTTTCTTTTGTTAGTGAAGTTGAGACCATAATAGCATTATGGGGATAGTGTTGAGCCTATATTACACAATAACCTAGTGGGAAGAGTGTTGAGCCAAAATCATATGATATCCCCTTGGGGTGAGTCTTTATACAATGACCAAGATCCTTTATCTACCCACTATTTACTGAATATGATTGCCAATATTAGTGACTTTAGGTAAATTTGAGGATGTACTCATGTTTTGCACAGGAATTGTGGATGACATTGGTTTACTTGAAAGCAAAATCATGCATTAATTTCATTGAACTAATTTTATTGCCAAGTTGAAAAAATGTGAAGTACAAGTTTCAATGTTGAAAATTGTAACCAATAATACGTGGGATGTTTCCTTTGTAAGAGTCGAACAATGATGGGTGTTCAAGTTGATTTTGTTCTAGCCATCTATAGATCTCATTCAAGTATTGTCTTGTGCTTTTGTTTGTGAGTCCCCCAATGTTATAGATCCATTTGGGAACATCACTCCCATCATCCAGATTAGTTTTTTAGGGCTTATCAAACCCTAGTTCCAATTGCTATATGCCCTAAACAAGTCACCCTTTTGAATGCCTCCTTCCCAAATAGTTTCATGACTTGAAAACATCCTGAAATGACCTCTAGAGGGACCAACGTAGATAGGCCCATCTAAGGGTGTGCTTTAGAGCAGTTAAGTCCATGCCAGGGTGCTCTCCAGAGCACTTAGGCCTTCATTCACCTGCGCTGGTTGACATTGAGCCAAATTCACATAGGGTTTGGGGAATATTCTTATATTTTGGAGTCATATAGAAGGTTCCCTTACCTATCAACTCATATGAGCTCGAAAATGGATGAAGAAGGAGTTAATATACATCCTATCCTCTCATCCCTTCCTCCATGGAACTAATCCTATGTATGGAAGGCCATTCAATACCACCATTTATGATATAACCTCCTTCATCTCCATATAAATTGACCACTCATCTAAGTGATCAAGGGCCAGACTATGTTGAATTGTAAGAAGATAATGTTGCTATCAGATTTGGCTTTGAACCAAGTGTTGTACTACTACAAGTTTGTCATGCTTTTGATGTGATGTGGATGGGATCCAAGGTAGAGGAATGAGTTTGAATTAAACACGATGGTTGTAATTCCTTCTTCTATTCAATAAAGTATTTGAACCAATTTCCATATGTTTGTATTGTCATATGATGCTTATATGTGTGAAATGTATCTGATTCCATTTACTTGTATTCAATAGATCTTTTGCTTTGATCAGTTCTTTGTCTTCTGTTTGTGTTTACAGGTACTTCTCAAGCGTGTTAAGTACGGGAAGGAGCAACAACATCAATACAAAGGAGACAAGAGGAAAGAAAAACTATAGGCAGGTCTTCTCATCTTCTTTGTCTTATCTATTACTTATAGGAAAAGGCTAAAGTGCTTTAAACTGTTGTTCTAGATATGGCTACTTATCTAGGGAATTAACATTTATCCGTAGATACCAAATTATCTAAAAAAAATTGGTGGTTGTACTAGGGAAGACCATCCTTCCTAGTAGCTTATCCACCTCCTTGGACATTCTTACAGACCCAACTTGTATTCATTGATTATATTTTAGCTCTTTTCGGTTGAAATTTTGGTCAAAACTGTGTCAAATTGCATTTGGAAATGGCTCACTGTCACCAGCGCAGGATTTTGAGGGACACAGTGTGCTACATAACACCCTTGGCTTAGGGATAATTCTCTGAAGTGCACTGTCTCCCATTCAGGGCTGCACTGATTCTACTAGGATCAGTTTCCCACCTTTGGAATGCGTTTTGCCAAACTTTTCTCTGTTTGTTTGCTTCTTGTTTCATCAATGAATGTCATGTCTCAGAGAAGAAGTTTCTATCTCCTTTGCTAGCCCTACTTTGACTTGGTTGATTAATGTTTCTTAAATCTTTTCTTTGTCATTATCAATCCATAGTCAAAGTTAGAATATAGCTGATTAAACTTTGTTCGAAAGAAAGTGTTGTAAAAGTCTTATTTTCCTTTGAAACAGAACTGTCGTAATGTCTTCATTCTTGTTAAAGATTGATTTATTGTATGCGCATTAGTTTCCTTTTGTTTACATTCACATTAAGGAAATTGAAAAGAAATACATCCATGTTGCATCGAAAAAGTTTGTGTGTGCTCATAGGAATAGTCTATGGAAATTGGTTTAGATTGTTCTCTTTGCTATTTGATCGAAAGAAATCTAATTTCTCTATCCCTAGTAGCTAGGATTTTCATTGTTAGATTGAATGGAAAGAATGCTTATCATAATAGTTGCGTTCCTAGGAATTTCATAATACATCATGTGGTGAACTTGAAGTGCAAATTCCTAAGCAAGATCAACTTAAAATTAACATCAATTTACCTAATGGAGCATTGTCATTAACAAAAAACATTTAGTTTTTCTAGGTTAGAGATGTGTTCTGGCATCGTAAAACAAAGTAGATGTCGTTAAATCGTCTACAATACATCCTGAGTGGGATACCTCATTCCACGTACATGAGTATATCATAGATTGACCACGTACCTTTGGGTATATACAACGGTGTTACAGTACGTAAAGTATATGGGAATGCTCTCATTGTGCAGTTTTGCATTAGACAATGCTTATACGAATTAGGCCTCCACGTACCTTCAGGTATATATGGGAGAACAAAACTAGGTTGCTACCCATCCTTAGGTAACCAAGTCAATCGCCTTGTACACTGTAATATATCAAACACAGCATTCAGGAAGATTGCCTGCCCGTATTTCTTGGTTCACCAAGAGGTATTGTGAAGTTCATAGTTGCTTGGTAAACCTTTTTCCTAGCTTACCCATTTTTGTTTATTTCCTTTTTGATAATAAAATTAATCAACAATCATGGAGGACCATCAACCCTTACGCCGTCATTTGCAAAAAACAACGAGTAGACCGCCTTTTCCACCCGAATCTACACCTATTCGGTCAAAGTGGTCTCTTTTAACTGAGTCAAATACATCAAGAACTCCTAGTTCTTCATTTGAATTACCTAAATCATCCATTTCGGTAAGTGCTGAGACTCTAGTTACTCCAACTATTTCAGGTACATCTGTTTCTAAAGAAGAAGTTTCAGAATTACCTGAGGAAATTATCGCTAATCATAGTGACACATTAACCGAAGTTGTTCAACAACAAGTTGATCCTCAACTTGAAGTTGCTCAATAAGAAATTACTTCTAAACATGAATTAGTTCAACCAGAAATTAATCCAGAACCTATCATAGTTCTAACTAAATTTTCTTCTAAACCTGAAGTTATTTAGAACATCTTCCTGAAACTGTTGTTATTTTACCAGCACATCTGGACATCGAATTTTAACATTCAAAAGTTGTTACTTTACTGGAAGACGATCAACCGATTAACCCTCAGACATCAGTAACAACTGAAATTTCCACTTTATCAACAACATAATTCTATTACGGACTAGACGGTGAAGTTCTTCCACCTGGTTTAATTGCTGTCAACAAAGAATTGGAAGAAGATACCACATTTGGAACCCCATTTCATTTTGGAACCGAGCTTAATATTGACCCTCATACTCCTAATTTTACTACTCCATTTGAACTTGCTTCTTTTCAAGTACCCATTGATTCTTTAAGACAACTTTTGGGTCAGTTAACTATGGCTGAACAACTGTCAACATCCCAGACTATATCATCTGATGCAGCTCTGGTAGGAACTTCTGTCATAACCTCTTCTATGTTTTCTACTACACCTGAGTCACACCTATATGGTGAATTTTCCATCCCAGTAGGTTCCCAATCTTTATCTAGAACCCACTGAGGGGTTGCTTCTACACCATGGTCATCACCCATGTCCTCAACTGAAATTCTACCTGGTTCTTCATTAATGGGAACTCAACAGTTTGATCCTTCATATCAATATCAAATTGGGAAATCTAGTCAACAACGACCTATGTATTTACATACTAGATTTCCCCCATATGGAGAGCAATATGCTTATTCACCTTATCCTCAATATCCTAGAGGACCATCATATGGTTATAGTATCCCTCAGTATTCAGGTCAACCTAGAATTCGAGTCTGTCAATGGCAACCAATAATGTCAGTTCAACCAAGGATTTTTTATCCAACACAAACAATGCAAACTGTGTCAACTATTCCTACTACACATGTTGTTACCACTATATCGCATTCACAAGTTCAAACAGTACCTCACAACCATAAGTTTCAGGTAAAGAAGTTCTAGTTTCTCAAGCTGTTATACAACAACCACTTGCGTTTGGGGTCCAACAACCTAAGGTTAGTATACCTATATTTGAAGTGACTCAGGCTTACACTGGCATAATTTATTCACAACCTCACCAACCTTTCATTGTTGGGCAAAAACAACTGTTAAATCAACAAAAGTTGTACCAAAAACAACAATTGTTGATTCAACAACCGTAGCAGCCCCAATTTCAACAGCCTCAATTCCAACAATTCCAACCCCAATTTGGACCTGTCGAATAGGATCAACCTGGGTTTAGACAATATCAAGCTTACCAAGGTCCTGGCCAACAAGGCTTTGCTGGTTATGAACAACCGCAAATTCAACCTGGTTATCAACAACCACTTTGTGCTGGATTTGTTCAACAACCACCTTATCAAGGTTACTGAATGTAGATGACCTATGTTGGTATGCAAAGACCTATTGTTCAGGAAATTCCATCATATCCCGGGTATGCTCAACTGACTTGAATCGATAGTTTCCATTTGTAGCAACTCTAGAATTACCAGATTTAAACTCGCTCACTAATGATCCAATCATGCATGCAGCTTGGTGGCTAGTAATTCTACATAAGTTACCTTCTGACATTCCAAAAGTCAATGGAAATCCTAGAGAAGACCCATCAAATCATGTCATGACCTTTCTTTTTTGGTTTTCATCAAACTCCTTAAATGATGACTCAGTTAGACTTCATCGTTTCCAAAGAATGCTTATTGCTTCTGCTACGAAGTGGTACATTGAGTTACCATGAGATTCTTTTGACAACTTTACGACTTTAGCCACCACATTTCTAACCCACTTCCAGTTATTTATTAGATACAAGAATGGAACTGAACTCCTAACCAATTTTAAACAAACTACTGCTACTCATAGATCAGATCATATTCATGAGTGGTGGCATCATCATCGAATGGTTAAGACTTTTGTTTCTGATTAGGTTTTTGCTGTGTGGTTCATAAAATCCTTGTTTCCATCAATCACCAAGGATGTGGTGAAAGGTGGAGTTGTCATAGAAGAGAAAGTAATTGCTTGTGCCCAATATTTGGATTTGATTTACACACAATCCGACACGCTCTTCGACAATATTCCCAATGCACCTTGACCAACTTTTACTATTCCTCCTCCATAATTGATTAAGGAATCTCATGTTGGCAATATTGTGATCAACTCTTTAAGCACGCCAATGGCAGGGAGACCATCCAGTCAAACTCCTTCCATTTCCAATCAAACTACTAATGCATTAGAAAGAACTCTTGCATCCAAAGTCAATGTAGTGTCAGCTGACAAAGGAAAGAATCCAAAGCAACCAAGAAGCAAGAAGAAGGGAAAAAACAAGAAAAAACAAGATAATCTCCCTCAAGATAAATCATCTTATTCCTCTACTTTAGCAAGGAAACATCCTTATCCATGTTTAATCTACAATGATGAGCATTTTACAAGAGAGTGTCCACACTACTTAGAAGTATCTAAGCTTCTAAAGACTTCTAACACATCTGCAGTGTTGACAGATCTGTTTCCATACCCGGAGACACAATTAGTTGCGGTAGACCATGCTTCCACATCACAAGTTCTTATGTTATCCATTAAAAATCCAAAAAACAAAGTTTTGGTATCAACTAGAAATAAAGATTATGGAAATCCACCACCATTGTCAAATACTTAGTGCACTGATCAACCTAGTCCTTCGACTTCAACTTCATCTGAAAATATTCCACCATCTATTGTGCCAAAATTGACAATAAAACCACCAAAAGGAGTTGTGCATAAATCGACATTTAATCCTCAAGCTCGAGCAACTCATAACTATAACATAGTAGAAGACCTTGCTCAATCCCCTTCTTCTATGTCAACACTTGAGGTGTTACAAAATTGTCCCTCCCAAAAGTAGGCTTTACTATCAGCAATTGGTGGAATAGACCCTATGGATTCCAATCTTGTGGTTTTTAGCCTTGTCGGATATACACCATAGTTACCGGCAAAGTTATCTTTCCTAATTCAAGTAAAGGCTCTCAATAAGAAAGTTCATCGAACTATTATTGATGAGGGGGCATCTACTTGCATTATGTCAATGAGCTGCTGGAAAACACTTGGCTCACCATCATTGTCATGATCACCAACCACGTTAAAATCTTTCGACGGATGAACATATACCCCTTGTGGGATTTTGAGTAACCTGCAAATTGAACTAGGGGGAAAAATTACTGTTGAAGTTGAGGTAGTTGATGGACCACTCGATTACAACATTTTACTGGGAAGGCCATGGGTATATGTTATGGCTGTTGTGGTTTCTGTTGGATACCTATATCAATAGGTTTCATATTTCATTATTGGCAAATTCAAATACCAAATATGCTCTGCTTTGCTGATGCAAAGATCCCATATTTCCAAGACAAGGCAAGGTGTGTACATGCCTTCATGTTTACTAAATTTTGATGGATGATCCAACAGTCTAATCTGGATCATGCCATGTTTCAAATTTTCTATTGTAGAATAGAGAAAGAAGTCTGTCCAAACTGTTTAATCTTGACAGACCAATAGTTAGGCAAAGAAGCTAAGGTTCCCAACTGCTTAATCTGGGGCCTTGGAAGCAATAAGGGTAGTGTTAGGTAGGCTATCAAAAGAAAAATCCAATGGAAAAGAAAAGGCACATAAGGGTCTGCAAGTCCAAGTGCACCCTCCAAGAAGAAACAAAAAATGCTAGGCAAAGTAGATGGGTAGGTAGATGGGGTTGCAGAAGTGGTATTCCTTTCAAGCTGAATCTTGCTGGTAAACATAAGGAAAACAACACAATGAAGCATGTCTAACTTCCTTTTTCCTTGTTTTTACACTCATTACTAACATCCCTACACCAGATTTGTTTATGAAAGGATTCAAGGTTTTATGTTGGTTCTTGTTTCCTAAAGAGCCACATTTCTTGTGCAAAATTATTTTCATTTTGATCTACTCCCTAAGCTAAGTTGTGTTCAAATAAACTTAGTGACAGTACTCCTCATTCACCTTTTCCCTCCATATTAACCCCTAACTTCTATTATCTAATTCCCTATGTCACCTTTTCCCTATTATTATAACACCATGGTGTATAAACCCCAAGCATTCTATAAATATCCCTCCCTTGGCATTATAGCCATATGTTCACCCCTAGGGAATCAAATTGACATTTGGTCAGTTTGAGAACCCAAGCCTTACCTTTTTTTCTCCTTCAGAACTCATTTACCCATTCAACCCTTCATTTTGCCTAAGAAACCTTGGAAAAACCCATTCGCACCCTTAAACCCGCTCAAAAGGCAAAAATACATTGAAAACCCACTTTTCCGCTTTATCCTAAGTTTTGAGCTATGCGCAAGTTTACAAAGAAATACATTGAAAAAACCCATTTCCCTACTTATCCAAAGTTTTAATGCCTTGCGCGATTTTGTAAATAAAACATTAGAAAACCATGCAATTCGCAAATATTTATAAGGGTCCCGCTGGGCACAAATCCCGTGAAAAATTGTTTTTTATTACCCGCCCGACGCCGTATCGTCCAGACAATTCATCAACCCATCGACCGTCCGATCAGGCGCTTTTCATCCGATGACTCACGTGGATATCGGACCGGCCCCAACGTCCGAAAGATAGCGTCTGATATCTGTCAGAGGGTGACGTCAGGCCTCGGCCACGCGTCGCCCCCACAGCGTATCGAAGCCCCCTCTGACAACTCCACTGCCGTATCATAAGCGGTGCGATATGATACCGCCTGCGGTTTCCGGTTTCCACTAAACCACCTGCCAGCGTCACTGCCAGCGTCACCGCTACGTCACTGCCAGCATCATCGCCGCATCCGCGCCCCCGTCCACCATTGCTCCACCTGTCTTCCACCTGACCATCCCCGTGGACCACTCATAAGCCGCCACGTCACCTGATGACGTCATTCTGACGTCATCCGACCCTGACCCACCCGATGACGTCATGCTGACGTCATCCGAAAAAGGCGCTAATGTTCCAAAAATCCATATTTTTGCCAATTTTTCGTGTTTTTTGCTCTTTTTGCATAAACTTCTATTGTGTCTTCTGCATGAATTTTACGTCCAAATTTGCACCAACCTACTGAATTCGACCTGGAGACCTTCGGCGTGCCTACCCACCTACATTCGTGACCCAGACCATCAAGTTTACCAGGTATTTATCCCTGCGAATCCTCTCTGCGCCTGGTTTTGTCTGCAAATTGACTATATTCACTTAAAACACTGAAAAACACATAATTCACCAGCAAATCCCTTGCGCCCAGTTCCCATTTGAAGTTGGAAGCTCGAAATTCACTGGCTAAGCCTTGTTACCAAAGCTTTCTCATAACCTGCATTTTGTTCACGCAGTCGTGAACAGGGAAATCGAACCTACAGCTAATTACTAAGAAAGAGTTTGTTAATGACAAGTATTTGCCTTCTCAAGTGCTGTGTGCAGTATTTCAATTGCTGCCATTGACCCTTCTGCCCTCTGTTTCTCAATTCACCTCTTCCTCCAAGAAATACTCTTTTCTGTTACTCAGCATAAGTAACACTAATTTACATACAAAACAGAGTTCTTAAGTAACCATGGAAACTCC
>APFE031246005.1:6494-20865 GCA_000404065.3 Pinus taeda
GATCATCCTGGCAGATCCATCAACTCCGTCTCCTGTCCCAAGTGACCAAGGGTCTCCATCTTCTGTTGCCCCTGAAACACCAGTTTGTGACGCTCTTCCCATTGTTCTGAGCATCCAACCATTGAATTCTCGAGCTCCAGAGGATGAATTCTACGAATTTTCTTGGAACCCTGTTTGGGAGCCCTCTGAAGAGGATTTTCCCACCACTCCTGTCGGTGTCCCATCTCCAATGGCTTCTTCCGATATGGGCGACACCTCTCCTGTGTCGAGTGGGCCGTCCGTCATGTCGAGCATTGATACTCCCATCTCGGCGACGTCCTCAATTATCTCTACGCCCTACACCGTTACGCCTTTGGGTATCACGGTGCCAGCGCATTATAGATCTTTGAGGGATGCTATGAACTCTGCAGCTTCCTCTTCTGTTTGGGATCAAAACATCGTCCCTACCACAGGACCGTTTGTTTCCCAAGTCCACCATACTGTTGTTACAGCAGTCCCATCCAACCTGACCGTTTGTGTCGTGTCGACAACTCCAATTGTTAGTGCCGTCACCGCATCATCTGCTATCACTTCTGTTGCAGGCCCGTCCCGAGGTCCAGCGGAAAGTGGTCAATCAACACATACTCCTAGAGTTGTGCACCCCGCAAGTGGTGCTCCTCCTGCTTCCGATGATATGATGGCAGAGGAGGCATATTTTCAGTACTTTCGTAATGTCCAGAGCCCAGATGGGCAAGGCCCGTATTATGATCCTGAGAATCATTACTTGTATACCTCCTTGCCTGAAGAGCCTTATGAGGAGGCCTCCGTTCCATTGAACGTGGCTTGGGGTCCACCGGGTATGGTGGTGGCCAGTACCATCAGGGACAAGGACAGCAAGGACCACCCTACCAGGGTCAACAACCCTACTCGCAGCCTGATCATGGGCAGCAGTATGCTGACCAAAATTACCCAGGTCAACAGGGAGGCCCACAAGGACAACCCAATCAGGGACAACCTTTGGTCTCCAGTGGTCTGACTTTTACATATCTTGGGCAACCTTCTAGAAACCCGGGACAACCCAGCGCTCAACAAGGACAACCCGGTACCCAGTAAGGCTACCCTTCGGGGCAACCTTATGGGAACCAGGGACAACCTTATGGTCAACAAGGTCAACCCGGAAACTAGCAAGGCAACCCTTCTGGGCAAGGGGGCCAACCTTACGTACAGCAAGGCCAGCCTACTGCTCAGCAACCATCTGGTCAACAAGGACAATCCTCGGTTGCGCAAGGGCAGCCCCTCACTCAGCAAGCTCGACCTTCTGGGCGAACAGGGCCGTCTCAGATCCGACCAGGACAACCTTCTAGCCAGACGGCTCAGCATCAGGCGGGTACCAATCCGACCTCCGTTTCAGGTGGGTAACAATCCCAAAATCCGTATCAGGTGGGTATAATCCAGCCTCCATATCAGGTGGGTACCACCAACCTCCCTACGGGCGGGTATCAATCCCAACCTCCTTACTCGGGCGGGTATCAATCCCAGCCTCCTTATTCGGGCGGGTATCAATCCCAGCCTCCTTATTCAGGTGGGTATCAATCCCAGCCTCCTTATTCAGGTGGGTATCAGGCCCAACCTCCTCACTCGGGTGGGTACCAATCCCAGCTCCCGCATTCAAGTGGGTATCAATCCCAACCTGGTCATCAAATGCCGCCTGGTTCCCAGGCTCAGTATGGATACCAGCAACCCCAGGGGCAAAATAAATATACCCCGTATCAAAATTACCAACAGCCGCAGGGTAACCCTTATCAGAATTATCAACAACCTGCTGACCAGTATGGTAACCAATGGGGTGCTGCGGGGCAGAACCAGCAACCCGGTTCTGGAAATAACCCCTACGGTCAGAATCCTTCTGGACAAGGTTCTTTTGGACCTGGCCCATCGGGACAAGGACAATGGGGCCAATCAGGAACTAGATGGAATTCTGGTTCTACCTCGTATCTGGGACAAATGTCCTTTAATCTGCAGCTACCATTTCTAGCGACGTTGGAACTGCCTGATGTGTCGAAGTTAACGAATAATCCCATTCTACACAATCCACAATGGCCACCGGTTCCAACTAAGATACCTAGTGACTGTCCCAAATTTGACGGGAAAGCCGGGGAGGACCCTCAAGCTCATGTGATGATGTATCACTTATGGTGTTCGTCCAATTCATGGCTCGATGATTCGATTCGGCTTCACCTCTTTCAGAGGACCCTCACTGGTTCGGCAACTAAATGGTATATTGAATTGACCCGCTCATCATTTCAATATTTCAATTCGTTGGCCATGGCATTCCTGACTCACTTTCAGTTACCCATTCGGTACGAGACAGGGACTCACCTCCTCACGTCTCTTAAGCAGGATACTGCTACACATATCTCTGATCATATTCATGAATGGAGAAGGCATCGCAGGTTGATCAAGTTCTGGATTCCTGATCAACTCCTCACCGACTTGTTCACGACTTCCCTTGTCCCCAAGATTGCACGGGACATTGCTATGGGAGCCTGTGTAACTGAAGAGCAAGCGATTGCGCGCGCTTAGTACCTAGACTTAGTTTACTCTCAGTCTGGTACTTTGTATGAGTACTTGCCGGACGCCCCCAGGCCCGGTACATCCAAGGCTCCGCGCAAGCCATCTGTCGATGGAGTCATTGGCTCTGTAAACCAAGCCTCTAAAAAATCATCGAACCCTGAGAAGCAAAAGTCAAGTGCATCCAACGAAAACACTTCTCAGGGTGTTTTAAATTCTGGTAATACTTCCGAGGTCAACGTCGTCCAATCCACCATGGTAGGCAAGGCCTCGAAAGGAAAGAAAAAGGAAAAGGGGAAAGGGAAAAATAAATCCGAGCAACCCAAACAGGAATCCTCTAAACCTCCAGCCGAGGAAGGAGTTAAATGCAAACCCAAGTATCCTTGCCTCATTTGTGAGGAGGATCACTACACTAAGGACTGCCCTAGGCGATCTGAAGTTAGATGTTTGTTGAAAGGAGCTCCTGGGGTCCCTGCAGTTCTTAAAGAACCCTTTCCCTCTCAGCAAACTCAGATGGTGGCTGACCCCTCTTCTTCTCTCTTCGGTTCCCAGGTCTTCATGGCTGGAACTATTCCTATTCATATAACAACTCGAGCAAAGGAGTATCCGTCGTCCGCCAAGAAGGAGCCAGAGGTTCCCTCAAGTGCTCCTTCATCTAGCTCTGGTCCCCTCCATATCGAGAGACCGAGTACTGAGACGACAATCCGACCCCCTCCCAAAGGGGTACTCAGAAGGTCTTCTTATAATCCGAATGCTCGTGCTGCCTAGCACTATAGCATCGTAGAGGACTTAGCGCAGGCTCCGTCGGCTATGTTCGCCTTAGAGGTCCTTCAGAGTTGCCCCCCCAGAGGAAGTCCCTACTATCGGCCATCGGTGGCATCGACCCAGCGGACTCGGATTTGATTACCTTCGACCTCGAGAGCCATGTTCCTTGACTGCCTCATCAGATCACTTTCCTCATTCAAGTCGTCATCAATTCCAAAACGATCCATCGTACAGTCATTGATGAGGGCGCATCAACCTGCATTATGTCTATTGCATGTTGGAAAGCCATCGGGTCTCCGACATTGAGTCAGTCTCCAACAACCTTGGAAGCATTCGACGGGAGAGAATCTCGACCTTATGGTATCCTTCAACAACTACCAATTACCTTAGAAGGGAAGACTATGGAAGTAGAAGTTGAGGTTGTGGACACAAATCTCACATATAACCTCCTTCTGGGCCGAAGCTGGACGTATTCCATGCGTGTCATGGCTTCATCCCTCTTCCGTGTCATTCGTTTCCCCCATCAGGGGAAAATTGTCACAGTCGACCATCTTTCTTTCTTCGCTTCTTCTTCTGAGGGAAACGTACCATTCATTGAGCATACCTCCGTTCCGTTTGAGAGTGTGGGAGCTGGGCTCTTCAAAGAACTCACCCTTATGGGTGTTTTCTCCCTCCCACCTCCCAACCTCACCTCGATCTCCATGATCTCGGTTCGTTCTGATCCTCAGATCCTCCCCTCCATCGACCAGATAGAACCTTGGGGTGAGGAGATGCCGTTGAGTCCAGCCGAGCTCAACTACATCGAAATTGTTGCTGCATCAACCTCTCATGATCTACCCACCGTCACGAGTGGGGCTCTTGACTCAAATGATTTTCCCCCCTAGTTAGGAGAATACACCTCCTCGGATCCATTGAAGGAAATATTTCCTTCCGATGAGGCTATCATAGATACTATGTCTCTAGACGAACGTCCATGGTTTCCTCTTCACCACCGTTCCTCCTTTCTCCCTACCTTTCGGGAAACACTGCTTTGTCTCGAGCGGTTTGCTCCATGTCTCCCTTCTCAACCTCTTCAGACACCCATTCAAATTTATCACACATCGTCCGAAGGGAATCTAGGGAACATCACACAGATGCAACCTATCGACATCTCTGTTAAGCCAGGGATTGTCGAGAACATTTATATAGGAGTCACTTGCACTCCTGAGGAGATTCAGATTTATATCGCACTTTTCCGCGAATTCCGTGATGTATTTGCATGGTCCTACGAAGAAATGCCCGGTATTGATACATCTATAGTAGTGCACGAGATACCGACGTATCCCGGAGCCAAACCTGTTCGTCAGCGTTTGCGTCCCTTGCACCCCCGTAAGGCGGCATATATCAAAGAAGAGGTTGAAAAACTTCTTAAAGCTGGATTCATTTATCCCATCCCACTGACATAATGGGTCTCAAATATTGTCCCTGTCGACAAAAAACAGGGGACCATTCGTGTCTGTGTTGATTACCGCGACATTAATAGAGCTTTCCCAAAAGATAACTACCCCACGCCATTCATTGATCAACTCATTGACGAGTGTGCGGGCAACGAAATATATTATTTTATGGACGGCTTCTCTGGTTACAACCAGATTAATATCGCCCTGGCTGATCAACATAAGACGGCCTTCATCTATCCATGGGGCACTTTTGCTTACAAAAATCTCCCCTTCGGTCTTAAAAATGCCAACGCTACCTTTCAGCGTGCGATGTCTTATGCCTTCCACAATATCAGGCACATCGTACAACCTTATCTGGATGATCTTTCCGCTCATTCAGCTAAGCACGCGGACCACCCATCGCACCTTCGTGAGATTTTTCTTCGTTGTCGACACTATAATATCCGATTAAATTTGCGCAAATGTGTCTTCTGCATCGAAGCTGGTCGTCTTATTGAGTTTATCGTCTCACGAGAGGGCATCCGTTTGGATCCCCTTAAAGTCGAGGCAATTGTGAATCTTCCTCCCCCTACTACTTTGCGGCAATTACAGAGCTTTCAGGGGAAAGCTAATTTTCTAAGACGGTTCATCCCAAACAATGACGAAGTGGCAAAGTGTTTTACCTTGTTACTTAAGCGTGACATCCCATGGGATGACATAGCGAGGAGTCTTTTGCTCGTCTCAAAACTCTCCTAGTTTCCGCCCATTTGTTGCGGCCTCCAAATTATCATCGTGACTATACACTCTATTTGGCCACTGTCGATACCACTATCGGTATGGTTTTGGTCCAGGACGATGATGATGACATCGAACATGTCATTTATTATCTTAGTCGCAACTTACTAGATACGGAGACTCGATATGCATATGTCGAGAAGTTGGCGCTCACCGCTGTCTGCATCATCCAATGTTTCCGTCACTACATTCTGTTGCGTACTACGACGGTGATTTTAGATTGCAACCCCATGACCTACATTCTTTCACGACAATTGCTGGGGGGAAAATACTCAAAGTTGATCGTAATCCTCCAAGGGTTTGACTTGGAATTTACTACGGCCAAGTCCAAGAAATCACTCGTTTTTGCTGAACTTTTGTGCTCCTTGCCATCCATCGCTACTTCCTCGCAGATAGAGGAGTCTATTCCAGATAAAACTCTTTTCCTTATCAGCACCCTCGATCCGTGGTATGGGGACATCATTGTCTACTTGCAGACGTCCTCCTTCCACCCCAAGACCTCGAAAGACGCTCATCGACGGATTCGTCACCAAGCTCAACCATATCGCATAATTGGGGACACCCTGTACTGCCTTGGTGTTGATTCGGTTCTTCGTCGATGCTTAACCTTCGAAGAAGCTGAAAGAGTTCTAAATGACTGCCACTCCGGTGCTTGTGGCAGTCACATGTCTGGATATGCCACCGCACAGAAGATCCTCCGTGCTGGCTACTTCTGGCCTTCCATTTTCAAGGACTACATTCTTGCCATCCGTTCTTGTCACGAATGTCAGATTTACCAACGGAAGATGCGTGCGCCCCCTGCCCCGCTGCACCCCGTTGTGACCATAGGCCCCTTTGCCAAATGGGGCATCGATTATGTGACATGTAACCCTCGCTCGGCTGAGGGGCATGGTTACATCATCGTTGCTGTAGATTACTTTACAAAATGGGCCGAGGTGATGCCCACATTGTCGGAAGAAGGTCATACCGTGGCGCAGTTTCTATTCAACCATGTTATTTCTCGGTTTGGGGTTCCACAAGCCATTGTCACTGATCACGGAAAACATTTCCGTAATCATATGATGGCCGAGTTGACAACCCAACTAGGACTTAGGCATGATAGTTCCACTCCGTACTATCCTCAGGCGAACGGTCAAGTGGAAGCCGTGAACAAGGTCTTGGTCACGATGCTTCAAAGAACTATTGGCGTGCACAAGTCTAGTTGGGATTTGATTTTGTTCTCTGCTTTGTGGGCCTACCAGACCTCCATGAAGGATGCCACCAGTTTCACCCCTTTTCAGTTAGTATACTGACTAGAGGCAACCCTTCCCATTGAGTGTGAGATTCCTTCACTCAAATTAGCTGTCGAGTTACTCCCCGAGACTACTCCTGTAGAAGAGCAGCTTCTTTACTTGGAACGACTGGATGAGACACGTCGTCTAGCCTCCCTAGCTATCGAAGCTCAAAAGAAGCAAGTGAAAACTCACTTCGATAACTCTGTTAATCCCCACTCTTTCATCGAGGGAGATCTAGTACTGCTCTACGATCAAGCTAACGATAAGCTGGGGGCAGGAAAACTCGAGCCAATGTGGCATGGGCCCTATTGTGAAAAGAGTTCTACAAAAAGGTGTCTATGAGCTGATACATTATGAAGGAAATCCCCTGGACAGGCCTCGCAATGGGCTGTATCTTAAGAAATATTATGCCTGAGTCCAGGCACTCTCTCTTTTATTTTTACATGCATGTGCTTTTTAACAGTGTGTTGTGTGTGTGCGTGTTTATTTAATTTTTATCATAGTGTGTCGGCGTGATCGCCACTTATTGTGTCTTTTTGCTTCTTGAACAAATGTCTAGATCACCTTACGTTGGTTTCGCTAATGGTGCTTCCCGCAGTACTCGCAATCTGTCATCTGCAGCATGGGTGATCTACGATCCTCATGGTGAGTTAGTAGATATTCAAGGAGTGTGTCTGGGTTGTACAACCAACAATGTGGCTGAATATAGTGATGTAATTGAATTATTAGCCGAGGCGATTAATCTCGGAATCCGCTCATTGGTTGTAAACTTAGATTCGCAGCTTGTAGTCCACCAGCTCAACGGACGATATTCCGTCAGAGATCATCGTATTTTAAGGTTATATTTACGTGTTAAGTTATTGGAAAGAGATTTTGATTAAATTACTTATCATCACATTCCAATAAGACTTAATGCAGTAACCGATGCATTGGCTAATTATGTATTGGACAGGCATTTGCGTAAATCAACAAAACATGAGAAGCATAAGATACAATAAAAACACCATGTCATATATCATATTATATATATATATATATATATATATATATATAATATATATATATTAATATATATATAATATATATGTATCGTGTGGCGCACTAAGGCGCTCAAAAATAAGTGTACATGTCTAAATTAAATCCGATATCCTCAGTACATCTGAGACGTATGTCTCTCAAAAACATCAGTGGAAAATGAATCCTAGGCATCTACTATGGTAGGTTATGCTCTCTATAGCATGTCACTGCCCATGCCACCCGCCTCAAAATGCGGTGCATCCTGGGTTCCACCCCCACTCTATGAATCTGAGAAGCTATGGGGACCTCCTCGATCCCCTAGTAATCTGGCACTCCCGCCAGTAAGCCCTCGAGGTTGTGCACCACAGTCTCCATCATGTAACCTACTGGAGGAGCCAGGGCCAGGACCCCAGCGCCTTGTCCCTCTCTCTGCGCCTTCGGAGCCAGCCCAAGGGGTCTCATGGGTCCCACATCTGCATATCATAGCGTTTATCAGGACATGTACATGAAAAAATTTAAAAAACATTACAAAAGATAAAAAATTAAAAAGAGATCAAGTGTTTTACCTCTATCATCCCAATGCTCTCCCGCAGGCAGTGGCATGTCGGGACCACCACGGAAATCTATACCGGCATATGGCCAGTCCTCGACAAAGATGACCTAGCGATCCATCCACTCTCGAAAGAAAACACCCCATGACACTGAGCGGCCGCCACCTCCACGCGGCATGACCCGGGCCCATCGAGTGGCCCTCATCTCCCGTGGACCGCTGGGCGGATCTACAACCATATCCTGTAGCTGTAAGGCTAGCACTCGCTCAAACATGAGCGGAAGTAAGAGCGACCCATAGCCGAACTGTTTCGAATCTCCACATCGACAGTTGCTCAGTTGCCTCTTCATGCTGGCCGTCACCGCTACTGCCCAGTTGAATACAGTGGGTTGAAGACACTCGAGAGCTAATAGCAGATGGGCCTTTGAGGCCTCGTGATTGGCCAAACTCCCCGCTGCCCGGGTCACCATGAAGAGTATGGTGCAAAGGACCATGTCATTGTCACCCACTGATGGAATTCTCACCTTTCCACTCCGTGTTTTATGCGCCTGTGGACAGACTCGAGCTATGAGCTAGTCAAGAGTCTCACCGCTGGGTCGTTGCCCCTCCAGAATGGGCATCACACCCCGGCGTGACAACCCAGTGAAAAATTAAATATCCGTGTAATCGAACTCGATATCACGGCCTCGGATCGTGAATTTTCTGTCAACTGTGTTCCAAGCTCTGATCAAGAGCTCCAGAAGGTCAGGCTGTGCTCTCAGCCGTGGAGTGAGGAAAAATTTGAGGAAACCGCATGCCCGCATTGCATTTCGGCACCCAGCATTGTCATAAGCAGCTATATCTTCCTTATCATGAGCCCTCTCTTGCCACACAAATGCCATTGCGTCCTGCATGACCACCAAAAAACATTAGAATGCTAGCCATTGAAGTTTATACGTTCAAAATCTTAAAAAATTAAACTTCACGGCGCTAGCGCGGGTGTTTTTAAAACAGTCGCACTGATCATGGTGCCTCTTTGTATTTTCCTTGGGTCAGCGCGAAAGTACACGTGTTTTCCGCGCTGACCCGGGAGGTGGTGTGTGTAATAATAATGGATCAGCGCGGACCCGACGGGCGAATCCACGCTGACCGAGAGTGCACCAACGCTCAAACAATTCGGCCAAATGGCCAAATCCCACCGTGGAAATGCTCCAAAAAGGACTCAAAATGAAGCACAGGGCGAGAGGAACCTACCTGGAACAAGCTGCTGGATGAATGGTGTCTGCACAGGGTGGAATTCGCTTCGTCAACTTCACAGCTCCATAACGTTCTCCAAGGCTCAAAAATGGTAACAATGGTAAAAAATGTCTTTTGCCCCCCTATTTATGGTAAAAAATCCTTAATTGACTATGGTTTTTTATAAAGGTGGGTTTTTGTCATGATTTTACCATGGATTTAGTGCTAATGTCACTATGTGATGCCTTTATGCATGTTTTACTATGTTTTTTAACATATCGAACAGGTTTACGCAGTTGGTTTTCTTGTGCAGGTTCTCGAAACCGGTGGGGTCACGATGGTTCTATGTGAACTTGGTCCCAAAAATGTCGTCTTTAAGCTCTTTTCCGACATAAAGCAAGAAAATATAGCCGAGCTCCCTTTCAACTCGTCAAAAGGAACGAGAGGCGGTCGCTTTTAAAGCTCTTTTTTTTACCGTTTAAATTAACAAAGATTGTCGGGTGTTTGTCGTTTCGCACTCGTTATTGGATCTAAAACGACGTACTTCTGACCGCTTTTTTTCTTTTTTCGGGTCGAAGTCACTATTTACGAAAAGTACTCCTCGATCATTCTGGTTGAGCAGTTCTTTCGAGCATCGTTTTATACTTTTTCGGGCTCGAGAGACACAACTTTACGAAAAAGCACCCCCCTGGAGTTTTCTTTTCCGCTGTCTTTTCAGAATATCTAAACAAGAAAAGACGCCGAGTTCTTCCTTTTTCAGACTCGTTAAAACTTAATGACATCGGGTTCTGTCAAAATGACACTCCTCAAGCATATGCTATCCCCGTCAATCTTGTCATCCAAAAATAACCAGGGTACTCGCCAGAAATGGTGGGGGAAATAAAGGAATCATAATCGTCGTCATCGGCAGTATGTCACTCTTGAACATGGCAACGTTTTGCATTCGTGTCTAGGGTTGGGGAGCATCTCATCTCGTTTCACATTTGCCTCCATAAGAGGAGTTTAGGGATAGGTTATTTACCGTTCATACTGCTCATCGTCACGCTTTTTTTTATTTTTTTTTTTTATTTTTTTGTCTCACGACCCCTGATATTTGACCTCAAATACTGCCAAGATTGGTCGTTGTTGCTGCCAGAATGTTCAAGAGAAGTTGCCTCTGCAAAATACTCAACCTCCCTCGATATCTCACACAAAACATATTGTTCTTTCCGTCTCGTGTCGATGATGTGGAAACATTATGGCACACCTTCGACGAAAGATTCACTTCTGTCCGACTTCAGCTCATTATCCACGGAAGGTGGACCTAGAGACTCCCTTTTAGGTACCCTTGGAGCCTGCATGCCTAATGGCAGGTTTCTTCGTGTTCGAGCGCGAGTTCTTCATCATTGACCTCCGATCGGATTGACTCTACTAGTGTTCACACCCGCTTCATTCATTTCACACGCCGTAGATGAGGAGGGAGCTTTTGTAGGACCATCGTCATTATTGGTGGCACCTCTCGCGTCTGTTAACAGCTTTCATCATTGGTTGGTAATCAGACAATGTTCAAGCATGTTCGACTTCGACTCCTATATTCACATGCTTGGACTTGTACTTTGTTCGGGTTTGGACGGAGTGCAAGACCCTGGTTCTAATCTGTTGCGAGCCAGGCTGCGATTTTGTGGATTATTATTACATGACTCATTACTGGATGGCTACGCCCATACCTGAGTCTTTTAGGATGGCTGCGACCATCCCTTTTTATCATCATGGTCTCTTCAGCTGGGTGGCTGTGTCCATACCACAAACCTTCTTCATATGTCTTTTGGATGGCTACGCCCATGCCTAGACTACATGTAATTTAGATATCAGTTGTACCTACGTGCAGGTTCTTCCTAGTGGTGTTCCGGTTCAAAAGTTTTGTAAAGCATTTCACCCCTCCCACTCTCTCGGGCTTCATGCTTTAGGGGGCATCTGTTACACAGTAATTTGTCACTATCTCCTTGTCAGTCTCCCTACTGTGTCATGCAATCAAATCCATCATGCTCATGCTCTCTGAATTGGCCAAATGACCCTCTTTGCCAAATTTTATTTCATCATCGCGACTGTTATTGAAATAACTGCGCTGACTGACGGCTTCTAGTGCAATTGATGCGCTGCCAGCGCGGAAGCACACGGGTTTTCCGCGCTGGTCGAATTTCATAAACAACGCATCCTATGCTTGTATTAAGTCGCGCTGACTTAGTCTCCTCCGTTATTAAGATGCGACGTCAGCGCTCTAGTCCAGTTATACACCCGCGCTGATCCTGTTTGGGCAAGTTTGTTCTAACAGCCAGCCTTCCAGACGACTCCAGACCTGGTTATTGGCCTTGTGAGTGTCGCCCTCCCTTCTATGGCATGTCTGTTCGTCATATGAGCCACCTTTATTGGAGATAAGCTTATCCTTCCACCATTCATGGAGACTCCTCCTATATAAGCCTCCACCATTACCATGAGTAGCGAGTTTTTGGATATAGTTTTTGACAGAGTGGAATTCATAGTGTTTTTAGTGCTGCTCCTAATAGGCAGTTGGTGTGTTAAGTGTGGATTGTTAGAGAGCTTAAGGAAGGTTATGAAGTCTTGTTGTCTTGTGTGAGAGAGAGAGTTGCTTGTCTTGGGAGATCTACCTCCAAGGGTGAATGCTTATGAGACTTGCTGGCTGGACCCTCTTGAGAAGGACTCAACGTCAGAACATTGGTTGTACCTTTCTCTATTTTTGATTAATAAATAAATAGATGACTACTGTTATGGTTCCATTCTCATTTGTCTTTGTAATATTTAATGTGAATTACATCCTTTCTGACTGATGTATAGTTGCTTTTATTAGATTTCACGCTTGTGTTTGTCTTCTCTTTGCATGTGCATGTGTCCTTCAACGAGGATAGTGGAGGATTGTGACCGACCAGAGAAAAGGAGCGAGAGCGGCATCTCTTCATCAAACAATAGCGCTGGAATCCAAGTAGGTGTTCATTGACCACTTTTTAATTGCAACTAGGAGCTTGCATAGTAGCATTGATTGATTGTTGCTAGACTCGTTCTGGGCTAGTAGGGATCGCCTCTATCCGTAGAGGGGATTTACCTCTCCAACAGTGCTGGTGGAGTCCTTAGAGCTACATCTGCTGATCCCTGATCAGCATCATTTATGGTTGAGACTAGGATTGTTGTGGAGGTAAATCCCCTCTGCGGACAGAGGCGATCCCTACTAGCCCAAATGGGGTCTAGCAACAATCAAACATCACTAACACGCAGGTTCCTAATTTCAAATCAAAGACCGATGATGAGGGCCTACCTGGAATCCAACGCTATTACTTGTAGAAGAGTCATCGCTCCCGTTCCTTTGCTCCTGATGGTCACGATCCCCACGATCCCTGTGAACGGACACCTGCACATGCAAAGAACGACATAAATACAAGCATAAAATCCAATAGATGCAACTATATATCAGTCAAAAAGGATATAACTCAATAATGATAGTCGTCTATTATTGATAAATAAAGAAGAATACAACCATAGTTCTGACGTCAAATCCTCCTTTGGCTAGGTGATCAGTAGGACATGCCTTGCAAAGCTTGTTGGGAATGTAGAACAAGCCTCTCTCTCCATGGTTAATTGGACAAGAATCTCCTCACTTAAGATTTAGCCTTGTGGGGATGAAGAAGGCTTCTTGTAGCATGAGCTTAGCAATTCTCAGACTTTGGGACTTAGAATTTGGAACTTGGAGACTAACTTGTCAAAGGCAAAAGTACAAGCTTTTATAGATAAAGGAGAAGGCGTTAAGATTTCCACAATATTCATGGGGTTGGCTTTATCACTAAGAAGCTTCCATGAGAAGGTGGCAAACAACTTCCCTCCTATGGAGATTCGAAGCCAAACTGAACCAACTCAATATAGATTCAGTTCATGAATGGGTTAGGAAGAACCTTTGTAAGTTGGTTTGTTAAAAACTTTACCCAATTGGGCTGGTGTGAGTGCGACTCTGAGACAGAGCGCCAGCTAGCACGCCCTCTTTGGAGGATTTCCCCCATTGGCGCGTGTGATACACAGTGAAACTGTGCCAATGGAAAAGGGGCTATTTTTATGGGTATTTTGCAGAAGATGTCTTCAGGGCATATGAAGTTCATACTCAGGGGAATATAATGCAAGTGTTTCCAGGTCATTTCACTTCTCACAGGTCCCGGAACGAGTTCTCCAAGGTACGGGAGAAGGGGTAACAGGGACGGTGACAAATTGCTGTGTAACAAGGACAGTATCTGATCGTCTTCGAGCCCCCAACTTTCGTTCTTGACTAATGAAAACATCCTTGGAAAATGCTTTTGCAATGGTCCATCTTTCATAAATCCAAGAATTTCACCTCTGACAATGAAATACAAATGCCCTTGACAGTCCCTATTAATCATTACTCCAGTCCCGAAGGCCAACACAATAGGACTAGAGAGAGAGAGGGGTGAAATGCTTTACAAGAACATGGCCAACTGAAAACACTGCCGCCGGAGAACCTGCATGAAGAAGTAAAATTGATATCTCAAGTACATGATGTATGTGGTATGGGCGAAGCCATCCATAGCAGAGTACATAAAAATCTGGATCCAAGATATGGACGCAGCCATCCAGTGAGGATCAATAAATAGACTCAGGCATGGTCGCAACCATCCAGTGAATGAGTCATGTAATGATCATAATAATCCACAAAATCGCAACCTGGATCTCAACAGACAAAATCCAGGGTCTTGCGCTCCATCTCGACCCGCATAAAGTACAAGTTCAAGCAT
>APFE031246009.1:0-56123 GCA_000404065.3 Pinus taeda
TTGGGGTTTTTAGCGAGATGCTTTCCCCGGGATACATATTGTGTTAATGTGTGAATGCTCTTGATGTTTTATTGTTATCGATGCTGCTATATTGATGATCAACGTAGAGGAGCTTATGTATTGTGTATGTTTTCCACAATAGTACATGATCAGGATAATCTCTGTTGAATATGTGTTAAATTATTCAAAATTTCTACATTTATAATTTCTAAAAACTCTTCAATAACTTACTTGACTAGGATTTCCATTAGAGGCTCCATCAAAATTCATTTTGTTAAAACCTTTTTGATGCAGAGACCAAACTATGGGTTTTTTAGTGAACGTGGGTTTGACTTTCTAACAATTCTGAGCAAGGGTGAAATTTAAGTTGCAACTTTGAAGGATGTGAAGTTAAAATTCCAAGCATTTAAAATCATTGTTGTCCAAACTTGGAGATTCGTAGTTTCATGTACGTGGGTTTTAATTTTAGACAAGAGGAATTGGGAGTTAGTGGTATTTCCTTGAATTATCCTTCTATTTCTTTCTTTCTATACCTCCCTTAGAATAAAGCTTGGAGTTAATTACAAAGATCTATTGAGAATTGCATTTGTGAATGGATTGGTGTGCCACCAATTGATTGTATTTTGTATGGAGTGTTTCTGGAGATCCAATTTCCTTAATATAATTGTTCTTTGATCCCAGAGATGCTTAGTATATGGGCATCCTCCCAAAAGATGGTCCATTGTTTCACTTGTTGTTGGCATAAGGAGAAACCTGAAGGTCTGAAGTAACCATGCTTCATGAGATTGTCCCATGTTAGTATTTTTCCATGCATTACTTGCCATTTGAATATTGTTATTTCGTCCATTGCCTCAAGTTCCAGACCTTGTCCCAAATTTTATCCTTCTCAAGAATTTGTTGTCTTATTGCAATATGGTAGGCCTCTTTGAGAGTGAAGGATCTTAGTGTAGAGTATCCCTAGTGTAGGATGTTTGGTCCTACTTGCTATTTAATTTTGTGTTATTGTCATTCATCCCAGAGAGGAGTAATGTCCAAAAGAAGATTCATGTCTATATCAGTGGAATCAGAGATCCATTTTCACCAATGAACATGATCATTGTGGTTGTCTTTCCAAAATTCTGCCATGTGCCATAAAAATTTCTACATTTTTCCAGCCATGGAAGTGAACATAATTTTGGGAATTGATGCCAAGATTCCACCCAAATCGAGATTTCAAACCATTCCACACTTCCCAAAAGAAATGATCTTGGATTAAGATTTTTTTCTTCCATATTGCATTCCACAGAGTGGAACCCTAGACTAATTCTATTATACAAACCAACCTTTAGTGCTCAATATTCCCAAAGAAGATTCATGTCTATATCGGTGGAATTAGAAATTCATCTGCACCAATGAACGTGATCATTGTGGTTGTCTTTCCAAAATTCCACCATGTTCCGTAAAATTTCTACATATTTTCATTCTACATTTTTCCAGCCATGGAAGTGAACATAATTTTGGGAATTGATGCCAAGGGCCTGTCCAAATTGAGATTTCGAACCATTCCACACTTCCTAAAGGAAATGATCTTGGATTAATATTTTTTCTTCCATATTGCATTCCATAGAGTGGAACCCTAGACTAATCCCATTATACAAACCAGCCTTTATTGCTCAATATTCCTAACGTATTTGAATTTCCAAAAGCAAGCACAAATATCTTTATCATTTTTAGCCACCACCAAGATATCTTTGCTTTTAAACTCTCTAATAAAGTTTCTAGATGTCTCATTACGAAGTCTCCATTGAATTTGGGAAGACACAAAGTATCCAAGGCAATAAAAGCCCATTTTTGTTCCTTGCATGTGTCTTGACATAAAAAAATCCATTGGATACTTTTTTTTAAATCATCTTGGGAGAAACAAAGGAAGAAAAGAAATATATTAGAATGGATTGCAGAACATATTTTAAGAGGATCACTTGCAGATAAATTGAGGGACATGAATGTCAAAAAGGAGAGATGACTTTTCGGTCTTGCAAGAAGATCCTTTCAAGGAGCTTTTATTAGAGTATTGTCTATAAGTGGAATGACCAAGTATTTATAAGGCAGAGAGCTTCCTGTGAAAGATAGAATTCGGGTGATGTTGCTTTGAATTCTAAGGGGAGTGTTGAAAATTAATATTTGAGACTTAGCTTCATTGATGGAAGTTCCTAAGGCATCCAAAGATTCCTATAACACCTTTTTTTATAACTTTGGATTCTTTAATAATTGGATTTCCCATTATCATGGTGTCATAAAAAATTTGATTATGGGAGAGAGGGGGGTTCAATTAGTGAAGGGAGTGACCTTTCAAGAGTTGAGCTTGAATTATTCCAAAGATGTGATGCCTAAGGCCTTCTACCATGATAATAAAAAGGAAGGGAGATAGGGAATCTACTTGGTGAATTCCCCTGGAAGGCTTGAAAGTAGAAAATGATGAACAATTGATCAAGATAGAAAAGAAGGTTGAAGAGGTAAGTGATACAATCCAATGAACCCAAGTTGGTGTTAGGCAGACTAATCCTTCTTGAAGACTAGATGGATCTCCCTAGATCTCAAACAAAACCTAGTAACAAACAAGAAAATAATTGCTACCTGTCCTTAGCTTATGACTGATTGAAACAAGTAATATGCGAAGAATCACTTACCAATTTAATGAAGTGTCTATTGAAGTCCTTTCAGTTCTTTCCACAACCAACTTCTCCTCGATGTTTTAGAGGCCTTTGTAATGCTTTCCACAACTTATCCATGATGCTCATAAAGAGATTTTCATAGACAGAAACATACAAAAATATAAAAGCATCTATCTTATACAATCAAAGGTAAATGAAGTTCTTAACTCAAAATACATCATAAGTTGAAACAATAACCAGTTATAAACCATGTGGGTGATCAAGGAATCTCACATATAATATCAGAATAGACATCATTATGAAAGAACAATTGCTTTTTATTGAGTTCAAAGGAGAACAAGCTTACAACTTAATTTCATTAATGTCACAAGTCTCTTCCCATGATCTCCAACCTTCTCCTTCGATTAAAATCCTTCTAACCCTATTTCTGCAACATAAGCCTACCTTTAGTGGTATCCCCCAACCCTCTAGCTTGTGTTTGACTTATAGGCCAAGAGGAGGGGTTTTGGGATCCTCTTCGTAAGAGATGAGATCCACAAATGGTGGGATAGGGGATCCATAAAGAAAAGGAATTATCTCCATGATGAGAGGGATTAGGCTCAAGTAAGCATCAATTCAAATCTTTTAGTTTAGAAAGATTCGACTAACAAAGCTTCTATATTTTACTTTTTATTTTTTTAACTATGTTGAGTCATGTGCATAGTCCAAAGTGTAAGACCTAGCACACTTTTTCAATGACTTGAATGGTCAAGTCTACGTATGCATAGAAACTGGCTAGGGAACTACGCGGGAAATCCATTATAGGTTTTTGGGCATTGTAATCTAGAAATTTCATTCTCTTGGGGATTGTTTAGGTTCTAGTCTTACAAGGGGATGCTTTGGGAGACTTTGATGGATAACGAAAGATCCAAACTAATGGTCATTTTTGTAATGCAACAAAATGACGTGTAAAAGTGGGATAAAAGCCAAAGGCTAGAAGGATTTTCTTCATATATTGTCGGGTGATCTTATCAAACGCCTTTGACATGTCTAATTTGATGAACATATCTGGTGATTTCGAGGAATTGAGAGAGTGAATGGCTTCCTGGGCTAGGATGATGTCGTAAAGAATCTTCCTAACCTCCACATAACCAGTTTGTTCTGAGTAGATAATGACAGGAAGGATTCGTTTAAATTTTTTTGCCAAGATTTTTGTGATAAGCTTATGTACGATATTGCAAAGGCTATTGCTGAAACTTATGGGGATCACTGATGTGAGTTTCTTTAGGAACAAAGGTGAGGAATGTTTCATTTAAAGAATGTAGGATTCCTAATGTATTTTTTTACTCTTCCACTAGATACCACTAGCTTCCATTAATCTTCCTTGATAAAACTCCAACAATAATGAAAAAAATCATTATTAAATCCATCTAGTCCTAGAGATTTACCTGCTTGAGTTTCGATCATTGTGGCTTCCACTTCGGGTAAGGAGATTGGTCTCATAGGAGCTTCATTATGTTCATCCTTTACTAGGTGAGGGATATTTGTAGTTATTTGGTTAATTGTTGCTGACCCTTCAGGCTAAGGCTTTATGAATAGATTGCAAAATAATTTGATGAGCTTAGCTTCCATGTCTTCATGATTTCATAATTCCAGTCCTTGAGAGTTCTTAAGGATGGAATGTGATTAACTTTCCTATATTGGATCATGGATTGGTGGAAGAATTTTGTATTCCTTTCTCCTTCACGAAGCTATTGAACCAAAGGATTTTGCCACCACAAAATTTCTTCTTGTATATAATGGTCCTCTAGTTGTGATTGAATGTTGGCTTCTTCCTTGATTAGATCTTATATTTTTCCATTGGTGATAATTTTATGTTTTATATGCTCCATTTTCATTTCCAACAACGATTTATCCTAGAGGATATTCACAAAAAAAAAAAAAATTCTAGTGCTTGAGTGTGGCTTTTAGATTTTTTAACCTTTGTTGAAATCGGTACATGAGTGTGCCCCGATAACTTTAAGATTCATTCCACCATTGTTGAATATTTCATTGGAAATCAACATGAAACAACTAGAAATTTTAAAATAAGAAAAGGTTGAAAAGGGAGAGGAATTTGATGTTCTATGTTAAAAAGAATAGGCCAATGACCAGAGCCTAACAGTGGGAGGATTGAAGCTTCAAGATTCCATCTTGCCAACATGATACTTTTTGAAATAAGATATCTATCTAGCATGCTTGATATTTGATGGATTCCCCCCCTTTGATTATTCCAGGTATAAGTGTCATTGCTGGTAAGGATATTATCCATATTGGAGTCATTTATAAAAATTTTAAATATATTGGAGTCTTCATCCAACCTTTTAATTCCTTCTTCCTTCTCAAGGAGAGAGGTGATGAGGTTTAAATCGCCCCCTACTATCTAGTGTTACCCTTGAGTGATTTCTTTGGGGTATCTTAGTTCCTCCATAAAATTTTGTTTAGTTATTGCATGATCAGGGGCATGCACAATAGTAACATACCCCTCAATATTTGTAAAAATAAGTTGAAAATGGTTGTTAGTGTGTGCCTTGTGGAAGAATAATTGGTGAGTCTAATGGAATCTATATTCTAGGCTAATAGGGGTCCTCCTAAAATGCCATGGACATCTAGGGCTAAAACATTAATATTGTGCCAACATCTTTTCAAAGTGGATATGCTTGCTTCATTGTTGCATTTAGTTTCTTACACCATAAAGATATTAGGATTTTTCTCTTGCAATTTAGACCGCAAGAGTCTTTTCTTACTCTTTTGGTTAAGACCCCTAATATTCTACGTTATGCACTTCATTGGAAACGATTGGAAGGAGAGTAGAAACCTAGAATTGGCCTAGTTTGGCCGATATTTATAAAATGCATTCCTACCTCATGCAACAATTGTAGATTTGTTTACCTTCCTCAACACTTGAGTGATGCATGCATCATGATAACACCTTGTGTTGAATTCAATTGTATTCCTTGTGAAGCCTCTAGCATGTGCTCGCTAGCATTAAGATGGATTTCTTATTCGATGGCCCATCTAATGCAATTGATATGATCCTTTGAAAGGGAAATGTGTGTTTTATTTTGCAGAGATTATGCTACTTCTTCCAAGGGGACTTCTTGAAGCACTTGATCAATGATGTGAGTTGTTGTATCTTCCTCCTAGGCTATGTTCTCCATTTGAATCTTTGGCTCTTCATATTGCTACTCAGGACCAATGATACTAAGTTTCTTGTGGCTTTCTTGGGCCATTGGAACTATATTTTCCTCGGTGTTATTCCCTATGGGATTTAATTGTGCTTCCTGGATATCTCCTTCCTTTTCCAAGGCTTATAAACTGGTGAATGGGATTTGATTTTCCACTTTTTTTTATTCCATTCATGTTGGCACATTTCTCTAAGCACCCTTTCTATTGCGATGGAATTTTGTGAAAAAAATAGATTTTTTTGAATCTCCATACTTAGCTGATTTGGGAGTCATGTTTAAGGGACATTCACAAAATAAATGTCCATGTTAGTGACATCTAGGGTAGGAAAATGAAATGTATTAATAATCTAAAGTTTGTATGAAGTGATCATTCTTATAATCTAGTTGAATATCCTATGGGATGGCGTTGGAAATGTCCATGTAGATGCATATGCATTATAGTGCCCCTGCATGGTTGCTTCTGATATCTTGACAAAATAACCAATTGTATTACCTAATCCAATCAGAATATCCTCATCCCATAATTCCTAAGGAAGTTAATATAGTTGGATCCACATTATCACTCTCGAGAAATATTCTTCTTCTGGATCGAATCTCTTGGTCCAATATTCTAGATGTAGACCCACTGATCCAAAGAAATATGGACCATTCTCAAAGCTCTCATCCCTGTCTTCTAGAGAATGAAATATTGTGATGAAAAATCCCTTAGTTCCAAGTCATAAATCAACTTATCCTTTTGGTTTCCACCAGTATTTGATCCATTTGATGAGATCTTTCTCTCGAGGGAAGATACCAATGAATTTGATTATGAGGGCATGTTAATTCATGAAATGGATTATGTTATTGATGCTATTGGATTGCAATTTGTAGCGAGGAATATATTTCATCTTAGAGGGACATTTACCTAGTTTCCAAGAGGATTTGGCTACCGCTCACTTTGTGAGGCATCCATGGCTAATCCTTTTTCCTTTCTTTGTTGATGTCGAGTTTTGCATTTGATCCTAAGAAGTTGTGTATGAGCTAGGTTTTTGACACCGAGTTCCTAGTAAAATGGTATTATGGTTGTTACCCTATTCATAAAGTTGTTATGAATGGTTGTTACCCTATTCACAAAGTTGTTGAGATTCTCCCCCTTCTGATTTTTCCCTCTCTAACGTGATCAATCTTACAGGTAGAAAATATCAATGGCAATTCCATGTAGATTAAACCCTATCCAATTATTCAAATGACCATTATTCACCCTCAATCACTCCTATCGAAATTTTATTATGAATTATTACAATATATAGTATAAATATTTTAAGTTTTTATTTTAATATTAAAATTTCATTTATTTATTTAATATTAAAAACACATTTACTTAATAATAATAATGTAAATAATTCACAATGAAAAACACATTTCTTTAATAATAATATAATAATATCACATTTAAACTAATTACATTAAATCTTAAAAAAAACTAATATTAACATTACTTTACCGACATAACCTTTCATAAATATTATATTTTCTTATTTTTATTTTATTTTTACATCAATGATACATATCAGATAAAATATAAAAATCCCCATAAGATTACGTAGAATCCAAGAATAATGCATTACTACTAGGAGATTTATTTGGGTATTTAAGGACACTTCTCCCCTTTGGCATGGTTGTATTAATAAAAGTTTAGTAAAATGAAAAATAAAATTAAATTTATATATATTATATATATTATATATATATATTTATATATTATATATATAAATAATTAATAAAATAAGAATAGGATTATAAAAATTGGTAAAATTATTTATTTGAAAAAAATATATATATAATTTATTTTAATTGTATAAGAGGAAATTAAAATTAATATAACATTATCTTTTATTTATTTTTATAGAAAATGGATTATAAAGTTTTTTTTGAGAGCTCTGGAAACTTTAGTGGTGGTTAGGGTTTTACTTTACCTAGTCGTTATTCTGATGCATGGATCCATTGGTTGCCCCCTCCTGTGTGGCTTTGGCTAGCATTTTGATTATGACGAAATCCCAAGTTACAACAATAAGGATTGTATCTCTTGAAGGAATGGTTGTTGGTTCCATAAATCCCATTTCTTCGATACATTAAGCCAAAGTTTCTTATAGTGCCATGTTAAACTCTATATCTGCTCTTCTGATTGTTCAAGAAGCTCCTACTTGCAATTCCCACCTAGAGGTTGGAGTTTTGGCTATGATTTTTTCCTGATCTCAGTTTTGTCTATAGATTTAATGGGTTTCGGCCGTGGTTGATTGGTATTCATAAGTGGATCTTTGAAACTTGGAAACCCTTGTTGTATCAAGAATTGAATATCTACCCAATGGCTTGAGGATTTTTTATTGTTTTCTTATTCTTTATAGGATAAGAAGTTTATTTGTGATTCTAGGCCCTAGTTTTGGGGTAATGTTGGTCTCTTACATCAGCCCCAGACTCCTACTTTTGACCCAATTACAACATCAATATCTATGGCTCCAGTTTGGGTAAGGCTCCTGATTCTTCACCTACATCTTTGGAAACTTGCAACATTAACTTTGATTGGAAATGCAATAGGAAAATTTTATTGTCATAGTTTAGATCTAGCAAGTGTTTGTTTAAGACCACTTATGCTCAAATATACATGGAGATGGATTTTAATAAGGGTTTCCCTGTCGATATAAATCTAACAACACTAAGCTATGTATGGGTTCAGAATATTAATTATGAAAATGTTTCATTTCGATGTCGAACGTGTTATGAAATAGGGGATGTAATAAACAAATTCCCACGTGATTGAAGAATAATAGGGCCAAGAAAAGTAGTTGGAGGCCCAAATGGCGGAAAGGGGCTCAGAGTGGACATTATATGGTATACAAGAAAGAAGGGACCCAAAATAAGGAAGTGGAAAAAAACAACTAGGGAGAGGTTCTTGTCCAAAAGGATTCATTGGAGGAAATTAAAATTAATCAAGAAGCAGTGCATGCTAAGCAGGATTCACCGGGCCCAGTGATAAAGGACACTCATATTCAACAATCCCTTGTGAACATTGGACCTTCCTCTTTATTCTAAGTAAATAAGGAGAGAAAGGAAACAACATGGATTGACCAAGAAAACATGGAAGAAGACAAAGACAACAAAGATCATTCCCACATGAGTGACCTCTTAGAGTTAGCTAAAAATATAGGCTCAATCCAAGTTTGGAATAGGCCAAAAATATATTGTCAAGTGCAAATTCAATAAAAATCAAACTGACAAGCAGTGAGAAGTGGAAATAAATGTATCTAAGTTTTGGGAGTCTTTTGGAAATTTTTTAGCTAGAAAAAAGAATATTTTTTTTTGGATATAGAGTTCCCACTTTAGGATTTGGATTAATTCATCATGTTCAATTTAAAATCCACTGAAAAAATATAATAATTTTGGGGCAAACCCATATCTCTCTTTTAATATAACTCAGCATATTTGTTCCACACACACACACACACACACACACACATATATATGAGAACTATAATTTAATTCTGTAGATATTAAAAACACAATACTCTAATTTTTTTATGCATATATTATAGAAAGGAAGCACTATAAATGCCACAAAAAAAACATAGGAGTGGCTCAGTCCATCAATCCCTTAACTAGAATGCATGCCATGCCTTACTGTAAGGTGAACCCACCTTTCCTTATTCATTGATGGATCACCATTGCCTTCTGGAATGTCGTAACCAAAAACTCTTAAAGTCCTAAAAATATTATATATTATATTTTAAAAGCAACTTATTTTTAAGTTGACGTAGTAGATCCAGACATGGTTGGGTTTTAAATAAACCAGCACAGATCCATCTTAAATACAGATCTAATATGAGCTAAGAGGGATCTAATTTCTTTAAGTGCATTTTTTTTATGAGAAAACATTATTTCAATGTTTTGTATAGTTTTTTTTTTTTTTTTTTTTTTAGATTTTTTAGATATTTTATTTTGACATATATGAACAAAATTTCAAATTTGATGATGGATGAACATCCTTACACATCATATTGGGCTACAGAATGAGCCTCTTGGCTCAACAAGTCAGAAACTCGACCAATTTTTACGGTCACCGCAACAATTATTGGCATGTTGCATTCTCCTCCACAACGGAACACCAATGTTTGGCATATACGACTGGGGATGGGCTTGGTGAATTTTAAGGGAGGGAATATACATAAATATAAGCTAATATATTCTTTATGACTGGGTTTGCAATCATTCTTTAGATTCAAAGGTGAGGACTGCTAGAAGATTTCTTATATTGTGTTTTTGTATAAATTGTTTATTGTAATATATCATTTCCAATACAAATTTTCCAAAAGAAGTTTAAAATAAAAAGTTGAAGTAATAAATAATATAGAGACTTGTATCAGAAAAAGGGCCTAAATAGTTGGAGAAGTTTTTATTTTGTAATTATTTTAGTCCTTGACTGAAAAGTCTGCAAAGATGAGATGAGAAGTCATTTATGTATTAAGTGCAATCAAGGGATAATTTGTCCATTGTAGATTCTTGTGATTCAGAACATTACATGAGAAATAAATATAATAATTGAGCAACAATACACAAGCCATGTACACCATGATTTACTCTGAAAAATCCCATTCGGGGAAAAACCATCCAACAATAGATTTATTATAGAACCTTGGCTAAACCATAGCCAATTCGGCCAACACCCTGGCCCTGACCAAGTAAGCCTTCACAACTCTACTCTGGCACAATATGATGGAGAATACCCAAACCTTTTAATGACTTAACTACATGTAATACCACAAGCTCAATACCATGAGTCACCAATACCAAGTGCCCAAAATCACAACTAAAACCACTACTGTTGACACAACCTCAACTCCACCATTGAGTCAAGTTTATCTAACAAGGTTTGGAAGGCCTCTCGTCATGATTCTATAAGAGTTTGTGATATAAAAATTGTTATTGACATATATATATGGAGTACAATGTTACATTATCAATAATTTTTCAATTGTGTTTCTGTCGACTCCTTCAAGTGAGCTCAATCGTAGAAGTAGTGAAGGGTGTTGTGTTAATTGGAGAGAAGGCTTCACCATTCATGGATGCTTATGTGTTTTATAGATGTCAAGCTCAATGATATGAGAAACAACTTGGTAGAGAATCATAGTGAAAATAATAATAATCATAGCAACAATGGTTCAAATTCTCATCATGATAATCACAATGTGTGCAAATATTTTAATAATAACAAAAGAAAACAATATAATCCCCATAGAGCACTAATTTCATCACGTTACATGTAGAAAGGTTGAAGAAGAATATTCAGTTGAAGGTGGTTGATCATATTGACTTAGAGAGTGGAATTAATTAGTTAATTAATACTTATTAATTTATTTCAATTTCATGATACATGTATGTATACATTTTTATTCATCACTCATTTTTAGATATGAAAATGGAAATTGAATATATGTAGCAGATTGATTATATTTAGCATATTGTTGTATGGGGTTTAGTTATTATGTTGCTTCTCTCCGATGTTTCAATAGGATCAAGTCTTACTATTAGTTGTCTCAATTCTTGCCTCATTTCCTCTAGAATTATTCGTGAGTATTCCTCCCCCTCTTATAATGGGGACTTCTATTCATCTTCTTTATATCATTAATAGTTTTTAAGGCCATTGAAATTCTCTGGTGCAACCCTTTTCCTCTTGTTCCACCTTCCTCATAGAACAAACACTACAAGACAACAACCTACCTTTGTAGCAATCCAACTCTACTATATAACATGATTGTGGTTTACCTCCTCCCAATGACTTCGTTATTCTATGACACCCTTGGTGCAACAAAATTATGCAACTATAGTGATGCACAATAGGAAAACAACCAAATCACACAATCAACAAATCCAATAGTGCAGAGATAAAATATACAAATTGTGTACCCTACTTTATTATCAACAATTTTTAAGTTTACATCTAAAAAAGTCATTCCCAATATCATTGTGGTTTACCTCCTCCCAATGACTTCGTTATTCTATGACACCCTTGGTGCAACAAAATTATGCAACTATAGTGATGCACAATAGGAAAACAACCAAATCACACAATCAACAAATCCAATAGTGCAGAGATAAAATATACAAATTTTGTATGCTATTTTATTATCAACAATTTCTAAGTTTACATCTAAAAAAGTCATTCCCAATTTCCTATCCCTTCCTTTGCAATTCCAGAACGTCCCCCTGTTGAGAGCCAAGATAAAGTCACTTTTAAGGTGTTGGATCTATTTTTATAGAAAAATGGAGGGGAATTTTAATCCTTTCATAATCCAAGACTTTCCATATAGAATCATTTGCTGAAATAGGTTATTCAAAGTTACCTACAGGATTCCCTACATGGTATCCAAATTATGCAACATTGTACTTAATTTAGTAAAAAATTCAATTGAGCATATATGGTCATAGAATTTATTAGTCCCCGCCAAAGAATGAACTATAGTTTTCGATAGTCAGTGGACATTCATTAAATTAATGTTACTTTTCCCATTGCAACACTTTTGGACAAGATTATTAATTATTAACTTAAGAATTGTGATATGATTTAGTTTGTCTTGGCATGTTATTTTTTTCCCTTTATGTATGAGATAGATAAAAATGGTATAGTGTAACTTTTATACATTTTTATCTTTTTTTCTTTAATACCATGATTCAATTATTGGTGAGATTATTATTTTATTGCTTGAAATATATTTTTAAATGCATAAATGAATTCAAAGAACTAAAAAACCCTTTTAAAATGCTTAGTTTGTATAGATTTAACAATTCAAATATGCCATTCCAACAACTTTGGGCTAGATTTCAAATATAATTCATTAGAAAAGATAAAACTTACGCTTAAAAAAATGATTTGAAAATTTAAGAAATGTCCATGTAAACTACTCTATTTCCTAAGTGATAAAAGGAAAATGAATGCTATAGTTTATGTAGTTGATGCACTAAGAGTTTTCTCTATTTTCAAGCTATTTTCCTATTATTTCCTCACAAAATATACCACTATGTTTTTCTTTGTCATATCCTTTGCCCTTATAGCAATTGTGAGCATCTTTGAATGATTAATTACCATTTGATTACATCGACTTCCCTTCTTCGACTAGATTTTCCTCTATCAATAAACTACCATCTTCTTCAACCTCTAGCACCTCTACCTCGTGTGTTTTGTATTACATACTCATAAGATTTCCTTTAACCCTTAAGGATAACTTATAAGCTTCTAAAATTGATCTAACAGCCTTTAAGATGAAATTCATATCGAATATTAAATATGAGACATTATATCCCAACTTTAAATCTTCTATAAATCATCTCTCTCAAACTATAAAGAAATTCGCCACAAATATGCATTCTCCCTTAGAGAAAAATTTGAAGGCTTTTGGGGTCACCAATCGTTCAAAAATATAAAAAAAAATATCTATCTCACTAATCCAATCAATTGATTTCTCTTCATTTAGACTTCATGTCTATACAATGGTTTCCATTTTTCACTTTTCCCAAAACTAGAAATGGTTGTCAATAGTATCTTCAAGGGCTCAAGTGCAACTTTTGGTAATCCTTCAAAGATCTCTTATTCCATGTCTTCTTCACTCTCCTTTTCATAGGTTTTCAGCTACGTGTGATGCTTCATTAGCCTCAAGTCTTGCTATTAATTGTCTCAATGCTTAACTAAGTTCCATAACATTATTCCTGAGTCTTCCTCATCCTCTTCTAATGGGTAATTCTATTCCTCCTATCTTTAATATCAAGGCTTTTCATTTCCATTGAAATTCTCCTAGGTGACCATTTTTCTCTTGTTCCAAAACTCGTTTTAGAACACATGTTGCACTAAAACAACCCACTATTGCTGTAATCCAACTCTATTACTGAGTACAAGCTTTCTCTAGTATACCTCCTCCAAATAACTACATTTTTCTTCGATACCCCTTGGGGTAGCAAAGGTATACAACTATAGAGATGCACAAGAGAAAAAGAAATAACCCACAATCAACAAATCCAATGTAGTAAAATAAAAAATAAAAAAAATAAAAAAATTGATTTTGTAACCTCTTTCATTAATTCCTAGCTATCAACCTTGTTTACATTCAATGAAGCCACTGCTAGTTTCTTATTTCCTCCTTTGCAGCTCCAAAACCTCCCAATCTATATATATATATATATATATATATTATATATATATAATATATAATATATATATATATATATTATATAATATATATATATATATATATATATATATATATATATATATATATATATATTGTTTTGAGGATGTCGGGTCTATTTTTATATAAAAATGTAGGGGAATTTTAACCTTTTATAATTCAAGTGTGGCCATTTCAAATCCTTTTCTAAGATGGATGTAAACTACTTGCCCTTTTCCTACAATATCAAAGGTCCAAACATCCATCAATGTTGTTAGCAGTTTGTGTGTAAGACTGGTAGGCGATTCATTCAAGGTTTGGCAATGATAGACATACTATAATTGTTGTCTTATTTATCACCTAGCTTATTCGAGTTGCCTCCAAATTGTGCTTAATTTAGTCAAAAATCTAGTTGAACTATTCATGGACTATAGTTTCCAATATGCTAAAAACCTTCATTGAATCACTTTTACTTTGACCTTTTGCAAATATTTTGGATTATTTTGAATTTTTTTAAATATTTTATTATAATTTGAATATTTAAATTTTTGTATTGACATAAGAATTGTGATATCATTTAATCAACTTTGGCATATTTAATTTTTTCCTTTATTTATGAGAGTTATGAAAATGGTGAAGCTTAATGGCTCTCTTTTTTTGTTGGTTTACTTTGGGGTGTTTGTGTTAATTTGAGTCACAACTAGTGGGCCAGAAATGTTCAATACCATTATGTGTGTTGGGTGGCCAGGAGCCCTATCAAGATGGAACAACTAGAAGAATGCGTGGGGTTGCGGTGCTTCTTTCTATTTGATCACTTGGTACTAGGATAACATGAGAACTATGCACCGCCAGAGGGGGTGTGTCTGGCGTGGAGTTGGTCCTCGTGTTAGAAAATTATATATTACAGAGCAATGGAACACATAGAATATTGCATAAATATAAACACATAAAACCAAAGAGACACAAATATATGTGTTTCACCCAGTTTGGGCTACGTCCACCCCAAATAGCCAGTCCTTCCTTTCTATTATCCAGCAAAATGAAGAGACAACCTACAACAGATCCGCTGTAATATCCTATGTTTTCTCTCACAGTCTCACCTGTTTGTTTCTCGCTCGGAGAATACACATCTATTATACAACCTCAATACAATACCCTCATACAAAGAGAGGGTTTGCCTTCTAGGGCCAAAAAACCCTAAACTAAACATAAGTTCTTCTATCAGATCATCTTCCTAATGAACGGCCCAGATTGACTAGAAATTACTATACTTTTACAAGGAAATTTTACATCTGTTTTTAGCTTCGGGGGCGCTACCCCCAAAACCCCCGGACCCCCCAGCCGGGGGGGATCGGCCCCCACGAACCCCCATAGGGGGGACAAGTCCCCCCTACACCCCCCCGCATGGAGGGGTGTAAAAACTTCCTGGGGTATACATCTGGCTGAAACAAAGACCTCTAAATAATCATGCTCCACTCCCAACAATCTCGCACTTGAAGAATGATTGTAGCAACTATACCGCTGCTTCATTTGCTCAACAATGACTCCTCTTTTGCCCTGGTTGTTTCTCATCTTCATCGTCATCCTTGAAGACCAATTGAAACTGAGCATATTCTCAGTTTCTCCCTGGTTACAACTTTTGTTATCATATCTGCAGGATTTTGGCTAGTGTGTATCTTTTCCAGCTTCAACTCTCCATCTTCCAACACTAATCGTATGAAATGGTACTTGAGTTGTATGTGTTTAGTCCTGGAATTAAATGATGAGTTCTTTGCAAGATGAATGGCACTTTGGTTATCACTGTATAACGTGCCCATATCATGCTTCTTACCAATTCAACCATAAACCTTTGTAACCAAATCATTTCTTTACTAGCCTCTGTAGCAGCAACATACTCTGCTTCTGTTGTTGAAAGTGCAACAACACTTTGGGATTTTGAAACCCAACTGACAGTTGTTCCACCTACAGTAAATACATATCCTGTAGTGCTCCTCCTGTTATCTCTGTCACCTGCCATATCTGCATCAACGTATCCTTGTAGAGAAATGTTTGAACCACCAAAGCATAATTCTTGATTTGTGGTACCTTTCAAATATCTGAGAATCCATTTCACTTCCATCCAATGTTCCTTTCCTGGATTGTTCATGTACTTGCTTACAACTCCCACTGCATGTGCAATATCAGGCCTTGTATAGACCATTGCATACATTAAGCTTCCAACTATTGATACATATGGAACTTTAGACATATAATCCATGTCTTCTTGGGTCTTTGGGCACATTTGCTTACTAAGTTTGAAATGGCTAGCAAAAGGTGTACTAACTGGTTTTGTGTTGTGCATATTAAATTTTTTCAACACCTTTTGTATGTACTCATTCTGAGACAAAGTTAATTTGCGATTTTTCCTGTCTCTAGTTATTCTCATTCCAAGGATTTGCTTTGCAGCTCCTAAATCCTTCATTTCAAATGAATTTTCCAATTTTCTTTTAAGCACATTTATTTCCTGCATGTTAGACCTTGCAACAAGCATGTCATCTACATACAATAACAATATAATATCGCTGCCATCATTTTGCTTTTTCAGATAAACACAATGATCAGAGTGACATCTAGTATAACCTTGTTCAGACATAAACTTGTCAAATTTTAGATACCACTGGCTTGGAGCCTGTTTTAAGCCATACAAGCTCTTCTTCAACCTGCACACTAGTTTCTCATTCCCTTTCACCTCATATCCTTGTGGCTGTTGCATATATATATCTTCCTCCAAATCCCCATGGAGAAAGGCTGTCTTTACATCTAACTGCTCAAGATGCAAATCTTCAACTGCTACTAGACTTAAAATAGTTCTGATTGAAGTCATTTTAACAGCAGGAGAAAATATTTCATCAAAATCAATACCTTTCTTCTGTGCAAATCTCTTCACCACAAGTCTAGATTTGTACCTCTGTTTTCCTCCATCTTCTTCCTTCAACCTGTAAACCCATTTATTCTTCAATGTATTTTTTCCTGCATGCAACCTAAATAAGTCCCAAGTTTGGTTATGCATTAAAGAGTCCATCTCTTCTTCCATGGCTACCTCCCACTTCTTCCTACTTTCAACCTGCATTGCTTCTTCATAACATTCGGGTTCACTAGAATTAGTCAAAAATAAATAATATAATGAAGGAGAGTGTCGTTCAAGGGGTCTACTTATCCTGGTAGATCTTCTAACACCACTTTCAGGTGTTTTTGGTGCCTATTGCTGTTGTGGTGGTTGTTGTTGTGGTTGTTGATTATTATTATTTTCAGGCACCTTTACTTTTTTAGTGATTTCATCAAGGACTGCATATTCCCTGTTTTCTTTTTCATGTTTCTTTTCCTGCAATTGATTACTATACAAGACCTTTTAATTGAATATTACATCTCCGCTCCTAATGATTTTGTGATTTTCGTAATCATATAAGCGATAACCAAAATCATTAACACCATATCCAATATAGGTACATTTCTTTGACTTTGCCTCAAGCTTTGTTCTATTTTCTTTATCAATATGGACAAAGGCCTCACAAGCAAAAGGCTTTAAAAAGGAGTAGTTTACCTTTTTACCTGTCCATGCTTCCTCTGGAACACCACCATCCGAGGACTTGAAGGCCCTCTGTTTATTAGATAAACAACAGTATCTACAACATCTGCCCAAAACTGTAAAGGAAATCCTGCATGCAATCTCATGCACCTTGCACGCTCCATGATTGTTATGTTCATCCTTTCTGACACACCATTTTCTTGTGGTGTTCTTGGAACTGTCTTCTCTTTGCGAATTCCATGCTCTGAACAATACCTATCAAACTCTTTGCTGCAATATTCACCTCCATTGTTTGACCTGAGACACTTCAATTTCTTTCCTGTCTCAATCTCAACCAAAGCTTTCCGTTTCTTGAAGGTATCAAATACATTGGATTTATTATTAATACAATAAATCCAAGTTTTTCTAGTTGCATCATCAATAAAAGTAACATAATAACGAGAGCCATCGAGAGATGATACTTGAGCAAGTCCCCATACATCTGTATGCACAAGCTCTAATTTTTCGCTCTTCTTTTCTTTTCCAACTCTAAGAAATCTGATTCTTTTCTTTTTACCATAGATACAATTCTCACAAAAGTCCAAATCAACATTCTTCAAACCTGGCAACAAATTCCTTGAGTGGAGAATCTTCATCCCCTTCTCACTCATGTGTCTGAGCCTATGATGCCATAATGCTGCATCTGCTCCTTTGGAAGTTAAAGCATTAACAGAGTTAGAAATACCATTGCATAAATACAATGTACCAACCTTTTCGCCTTTTGCTATTACCAGGGCTCCTTTGGTGACCTCCAAGCTTTATCTGTGAAAGTTGTCACACAACCTTCACCGCCTAACTGCCCTGTTGAAATCAGATTTTTCTTTAGATCTGGAACATGCCTTACCTCCTTTAGTAGCCATTGGTTTCCATTCTGCTGTTTTACAAGAACCTTACCCATTCCAACAATTTTACAGGGTTTATCATCACCCAAACGAACTTGTCCAAAATCTCCTTGAACATAGTCATGAAAGTATTTCTTATCAGGTGTGGCATGGAATGAGGCCCCTGAATCTACCACCCAGGAATCAGTAATATTTTCGAAAGAAAGAATCAAAGCATCTTGTAACACCTCACCTGTCACATTTGCTTCATGATTGTTTTCTTGTTGTGAATCTCCTTCTTTTCCCTTCCGAGATCTACAATCTTTCTTTAGGTGTCCTTTCTTTTTGCATTTCCAGCACACTATCCCCGATCTGGACTTGGATCTACCTTTCCTTGATTTATTGCGATATCCGGAGCTCTTTCCTCTTTCCATTTTTCTTTCCCTAGAATCTGCACTCAAAGCATTACCCGATGTCTTACCAGAGCTTTTCCATCGCATTTCCTCGCTAAGGATAGCACTGAAAACATCATCAAACTTTAAAGTACTAGATCCAGACACAAAGTTACTAATATCCATTACTAAACCATTCCAAGTTTCTGGTAATGAGCACAAGAATAACAGAGCTCTAACTTCATCATCAAAGTCTACCCCTAAAAAACATAATTGATTTGTAACAATATTAAAATCATTTAAATGGTCTGCAACAGATCCACCTTCTGACATCTTCATATTAAATAACCGTTTCATAAGAAATACCTTGTTTGAGGCCGAGGGTTTTTCATATAGTTTCTCCGACGCCTTGATCAAACCATCTACCGTTGTTTCCTTCGAAATGTTGAAGGCGACCAACGTTGCGAGGCACAACCGTATTGTTCCGAGTGCCTTTCTATCGAGAAGGTTCCATTCTTCATCTTTCATACCCGTTGGCATCTTTGCTTTTCTGCCCAATGGTAGGGATAGATCTTTCTGATACAGATAATCTTACATCTGCATCTTCCATAGCGAGAAGTTTTGGCTGGTTCTCGACCCTAAACTTACCATCTTCTACCATTGCTCCCACTTGAACGAGGAACCCTTCTTTCCTGCGAGTTTATCAGCCAAATAGACCTTCGGCTCTGATACCAGTTGTTAAGAAATTTACAGCATAACATAAATAATTACTGAGAGGAATAAATATAAAAATAACCAGCAACAACCATAAACACATAAACACAAATGTTTATTCGGGAAAACCCCAAATCCGGGGAAAAACCCAACCTAATAAGATCTCATTAGCATTGGCCAAAACCCTAGCCAATCCGACCAAGTGAGCCTTCACTACTCACCTCCAGGTCTTGCATTACAATGAAGTCCTTCCAGCCTTTTATAAGCTCCATTACATATAATACCACGGGCAGAATATTATGGGTGCACAATACCATGTACCCAAAAACCATCACTGTTTAACCTGGGCAACTTTAACTCTATCCTGAGTCAAGTTTACCTAACAATTCCCCCCTTAAACTTGTCTTGGGGTTCCTTGACTAACTCCAGCCAAACCTGCTAAGTGAGACAATCCCGCTCACTCTAGCTCTTACTCCCCTCAGAGTTTTTACCTCGAGTATTGTTAACCTGACATCCCCCCTATCACCTAGGTCTAACCCAAACTTTACTGGTGATTACCGAGGGGTACACATGCCTTACCAGGTCTTACAGTAGTATGCCCATTTACATGCAATAATTTTGACTTCATTATTTTTTTTTTTTTTGTTTATTGCTGCTACAATTCTGATCCATCCTCTCTCAATTTGATTTGCTCAAAAACTTCTATCAAACCGCTCCAACTGCGAGTCTGACGAGAACCTCGTAGATTCCAGCATCAGTGGCCTCACGTAGCAGAAAACAAACAATTTTCGAAGCCGCATGAACAATTCGTCAACATGTTCCAAACCAGTAAATATCGCAAATGCACTGCGATCCCTGGTAGTTACAACACTATCTTCCGCACATTCTCCTCGAGGTTCTTCCACGTATGATTGTTCTACCATTATTTTCCAGATCCAGATATGTAAAAAGGTTGCATTGATCTCATCAGGCACTATAAACCCCTGGCATCAAAGAATCCCTTTGAAGCCAATATCTGGCTCTGATAACAGTTGTTAAGAAATTTACTGCATAACATAAATAATTACTGAGAGGAATAAATATAAAAATAACCAGCAACAACTATAAACACATGAACGCACATGCTTATCTGGGAAAACCCCAAATTTGGGGAAAAACCCGATCATAATGAAATTTCATTATCCTTGGCCAAAACCCTGACCAATCTGGCCAAGTGAGCCTTCACCACTCACCTCCAGGCCCTTTGCATTACAATGGAGTCCTTTCAGCCTTTTATAGGCTCCATTACATATAATACCACGAGCAAAATACCATGGGTGCACAATACCATGTGCCCCAAAACCATCACTATTTAACTTGGTCAACTTTTGACTCTAGCCCGAGTCAAGTTTACCTAACAGGGAGCTATGTGGCCCTCGGGAACTGTGCAAAAATTTGCATGGATCGGACAGCTGACCCTATCAGAATCAATCCCACAACCTCCGTGATAGTAACCGGGCACCTTACCGTTACATTGCACAATCATTCTTGTTATAATAGCTCAACAAATTATATTTAAAGTGAAGCAGTTTTGGTGTTGGCGGGAGGGGCAAGACACTTGGCCTAACCCCTTGGTCTAGGTGACACATGACTGAAGGCTACGATGGAGGGGGTGGGGCCATTAAGGTTTGGCCTCCAGTTCCATTAATGGCCATATGACCCATGACGGAATAACGGGAGCTAAGCCAACGAGGGCGAGAGTTTAGCCCTGATACTCAGCCATAATAATGTCCATGTGACCTCAAACAACAAAGCAAAGGGCTTATCCGACGAGGGTGGGGGGTTATCTTGGCTTTATGTGGCCATGTGGTAGCCATTCGGGGCTAGAAAATAACAGCTTAAGGCCTTATGACACATTTAAATGAGGTGATAAATTGCACCATTTGTGGAGGAATTAACACCGATCTCAAGCGAAATTGTCTCTGCCAGCCTGCCAAAAAGAACAATTCGTTGCTTAGTTAGCTAGTTGGGTCATTTTATAGGACAATAGTAGGAAAATGGAGAAAGAGACCTAACTTGGTCATTCTTCACCCTTTTTGAGCCCAATAAGAGCCTACATAAGGGTTTTTGGGTGTTCTGAACATAATGGTAGCATTAGTTTTATGATTTGAGCATTGTAAGTTGGAAATTTTGTAGATCCAAGTCATTTTGTCTTGCAGGAAAATATTGTATTTGGATTTTTGAAGCCATATGGAGACCTTTTTGAGCATGGAAGGAGCCTAAACAAAGGTTTTCTAGTATTTTGAATGCATATGTAACAATTGTTTCCTCATCAGAGCAACCATTTTCTATATATTCTCAACTTATTTGTGAGAAAATACCATTTCAATACTTCACGATGTAGTTGGTTTTTATGCTTTTGATATCAAAATGAGTACAAGAACCTATTGTGAGAGAGTACTTTTCTTTTGACACCATCATTTCTTATTGAAGGGAGTCATTTTGTGAGTGAGAGTTCTTTAAAGGAGAACACTTCTTTGTAGGAGAAACAAATGCCACTCTAGAAGGAGGTTTACTCCATGAGTCAAATATTTGTGATGTACTCTTTTTGATGCTGATATCAATAAAGCAGCCTAGCCATTGGAGCAGGGTCGGGAGATGTAGCCCAGGAGAGGTAAAATCTATTATCACATGGTTTTTCATACTATGTTAGACTGCATGTGATTCTATCTCATCTTTAAGTTCATTGAAAACTAAATATTCACCTTTGAATAATTTATAATCTAAGGGAATGGTTAAATACCCATATTTATATAACTTGCAAAGTGTGAGAGGATGATTGAAGTATCATTTTCAGATCACATGGTATCAGAGTAGGTCTGGCCAGATTGCAAGCATGGGTGGAAGTTTTCAGCATGCAAGACGCTTAGAACTGGAAGAGATGAATTCTTCTCTCCAAGTGGAGAACATGGAATTAAGAATATTTCTCGAGGCAACAAAGGGTGAGAAGAATAAATTGTGTCTGATGTTGTAGAATGGCATTGAAGAGAAAGTTGGGGAATGCTCATCTACTGAAGCTTCTCCCAAGGCTCAATAAGTTTGTGGTCAAAGGATGACTGATGTGTGTACCCTTTGTCAAATGAGGAAAACTGATTATATGTTAAATCACAAGAGTGGTTTTCTTGAATCCTCATCTACAACTTTGTCTACAAAAGAGAAAGAGAAGGTACAGGAACGTGTGAGGCACACTATAAATATCCCAGAAGTAGTTCCAGAAGAAACTGGAATGAAGAAAGAAAACTCCCTAGCTTGGTTGGGTAAGAAATGATTAGACTATTTGTCAAATTAAATATTGGATTTCTCATTAATTCCACATGTTGCATATCCCATAGTTGGATATTTTGTAAAATTGATGTTGTACATAAATCAATTATATGAAACAATGTTTTCTTTGGCATGTTACACTATTTTGGCTTGTTGTTTAGTCAATTTGTATGGGAATTTGAGAGTTAAATTCATTACATGTTGTATAAGGATGCATTTCCTTCATGGACATTGTGGTAAGCATACTAGACTTTGGTATGAGCATTTTCATTTCATCCAACATGTCTGAAATCATGTCAAACACTCATTTACGCATGTATTTCATTTGAAGTTTGTTTGAGTTATTTTCCAAAGTTGTTTTTTGTATTTTATCTTTGGTAAAGATTTTGCAGTAGATGGACATAGTGCTGTGGACAAAGCCAAGCATTTCATTAAACAAATGTAGCTGATTCATCAAGGAGTACAATAGAAGCTTGATAAAAGCAAAGCCAAGTACAAAGCAAGGCATGACAAGCATCAAGTTGATCATGATTTCCAAGTGGAGATCAAGTTAGCTTGTATATCAGCAAGGAAAAACTTCAGGGTGAAGATTATATGAGTTGCCAAGGAAAGATGGTCATGAATATAATGTTCATATTCCATCTATTGAATATTTTCTCTTGAAACTTTAGTTGAGTTACAACAAGATTCAATTCTTGACAGGAGGATCAAGACTTCACACAAAGGAAATGTGGATTATCTTTGAGTGGGGCTCAAGAGTACCAATCCAGGTAAACCAAGGTAGATTGAAGTTGAGATAGTGAGGGACTTGTAATCTTACTTATTTGCTAAGAAAAAAAGGCTTTTGGTAGGTGCAAAAGCTTCCCAGTGGGGAGGAATGATCCAGAATGAACCAGGGGATCAAAATTTTCTTAAAAATGAAAGTGCTTAGAATCACCTAAAAACAATGCCAAATCATAGATCTCATCATTCTGATTCCAACAATGCTCGAAAATTGTAACGTTATGATGCCAAAAACTAAAAATTCAAATTGCATGATTGACTCGGTTGTTGACTGGGTAGGTCGTACAATGACATCATGCTAACATTAGTAGGTGATTATGCATGGTACAATGTGCAGTGGATCAATCACGTGCTTTCATATGGAAACACTGTATAGATTGAGGTGTCGCATTTTTATTGGTTCTTTGTTTTGAAGTGGCCCAATGATGAGGCGCCACATGGACCAATGGGAGAGTGCCATATGGTCCTCGGGAATTGAGCCAAAAGTTTCATGGATCGACCAACTGACCCCACCGGAATTGAACCCATGACCTCCGTGAAACTAACTGGGCGCCTTACCATTACACCACACAACCATTATTGTTATAACTACTCAGTGGATTATATTTGAATTGAAGCAATTTGGCATTGGTGGGAGGGGTGTGGCACTTGGCCTTAGCCCTTGGTTTCTCAATGACACAATACTAGAGCTATGATGGAGGGGGCAGGGCTATTCAGGCTTGATCCCTGGTCCCATTAATGGCCATACGACCCATGACTGAACAACGAGAGCTAAGCCAATGGGGGAGGGCAGTGTTACATAGCATTTTATCGCTATCCCTGTACTCCGCGTTCCTCGATCCCAAAGGACTTCTATAGTGACCCTAATATGTTTCCATGCCATGAAGGACATGTCCCTACATCCCTCTTCATTTGCAAAACATTTCCCTCTTACATCATTTTCCAAGAATCTTCCTTCAAGCTCAGTTTTCAGGACCATCGCTAGCGGTCAGTTCCTTCGCTGCGACGATTTATAGAGTTTAAGACTAGGACTAGCGTTGAACAATGCAAATGAGCCATTCATCCCCTGCGCTGACCCTCTTTTGGCAGGTTTTTAGAAATGGAATCGAAGCTTCTAGGTCTAGAAGCTTCGTGAACAAAATTCTAGTAAATGGTTGGGCAAGATAGAGTCGAGAGAGTCTATATGGGATCCTTTCCCCTATTGAAATGGAACAAACTAAAGAGATAAGTCCTCTCCCATCATAAGAGGATCCATTTCCCCTCTATCAAAGCTATATAAACTCCTCATTTCATACCATCAACTAGCGAATGAAAGGGCATAAATAATTTACAATTCTTGAGAGCCATGTTGAGAACCTTAGCCTTCTAGTTTGTGTGTGAAGGGAGAATTAGCTTATAGTGTTTGGTTTGGAGTAAAATGAAAGAGGCCTTGAACTTCAATTATTTTGAGGATGAATCACGAGATGCCTACAGTGGTGCTAGAACCCGAACATGCCAAAGGGAACCTGTAACTTCAAGGCTCTGATTGTATTTCTCTTTGATGTTTACATTAATACAACTAATGGTTTATTTCCTATATCGTGTGTTATATTGCATTTGATAGCTTAAAATTCCTTGACCTTTTAAGTAGATTGAATTTGATTTTATGCTATCATGTTTTTTGTTGTCTCTTCCATGTTTGTTTCAGGTATTTGAGCAAAAGGAACGAAAGGAAGCTGGAGCAAGGAAGAAAGATCATCATCAAGTGGATTAGCGCTATAAGAGGTAGGCCCTCTTATTTGATTCTAATTTAAAGAAATTTACATTAGATTGTCTTGTTTGTGGCTAGACCCACTCTCTTGGGTGTTGGATGCATGGGGCCTAACCCAAGTTCAACATTATTTAGCCAAACAAATCCCTACACTATTGGCCCTTTCAACATCAGCCCGCGAAGCACGAACCAAAGTCTCACTCGAAGTAGTATGGGGGGATGCTGGAACCAAGTTTCAGCACCATGAGATGGTCGTGATGTCAGTTTATTCCTCCTATTCCTGCTTCTGCACATGTCGTTAAGTTCTAGGGCTCCATCTGTATAGCCCCTTATTCCTCCCTTTGGTATCTCCGCGAAGGAGTACGATTGACATTCGTGTAGCGCTAACCTGCAGTTCAGGTACTTTCGCTCTACTAGAGCAACGTATCATGTAGATTCCAAAATTACCTTAAGTGTCTTATTTATCTTACTAAACAATCACAGTTAGCACCATGTAAACATATATTCTTACTTGCATTCAATTAACCAACGCAATTACATACATTCACACATCACATAAGCATTGTAATTGAAATTCATACACAATAAGACAAGATGCATTAACAAGAAACAAAGACACATAATTTGTAGAATGCTTCTCTTTATTAATATCTTCAGATGATTACAGACTCTATTCACCCTACGCAAACAGCTGCAAGGGTCCATGCACTCAGCTACAAACTTCTACCCTAGGCCTCTGCGCACTCAGCTGCAGAGCCTCTACCTACGCTATGACCCGAAACTTAGACTTCTAAATACTTCCTCCTTATTGCTTAAGACTTCTTACTTCTCCACCAAAACTTATTACTACATAGAGCTTACTTACTTAGCTCTTTTTATACAATCCCATGGTTTGCGGACCATGGGTAGATATTTACAGATAACTTTACACTTTATAAAATAAGGGTAGACAACCCTTTATGACTCATGACACCTTCATTCTACACAACCACAAAATGCGGAGACTTTACAATTTTATTACAAAATTTGACCTAAAACATGGGATTTTAGCCCCAAAGCTATCCTTGGGGGAGCTCGTTCCCAACGGGCCCCTAACACAAACATGGTGACTCGCCCTCGAGTCACTTTGTGGGCACGAAGATCTTAGCGCGAAGACCTCCCAGCTCAACCTGTATGACCGCAACCTCGACAATGCATTATGCGGCCACCTGCTTCACGTCTTCAACCATTTGCTCAGTCACTGCTCCTGAAATGTCGGCCTGAAGCTTTTGCTAAGTTTCTTGCAGAGTCACAAGCTTTCCTTCAATAGAGGCCGTAATCACATAAGCCTCATCTAGCCAGGGCCTCAGTTGTGGCTTTAGCACTACTCGTGCTGTGCTACATCCACTTGTTCTTTTAGCTGCTTAGCCTACTTCAGCTTTGCTAGTCTCTATGTGAGCGCAACGATTCACATTGTGCCTTTGACCTCATGATAGCGCTACTGCAGCTCGCACGTTTCTGTCTCTAGTCACTGTACATTAGGGTCCTGCTACAAGCTCGTCAGGACCTCGAATGACTGTTCAAAGAGTTGTGTACAGTCCATTATTGCACTGTCAACCACCGCTATTTCCTTTGTGACAGCAGTTGCATGCTGATCCCTTAGCTTTGGCGAGGTTGAAGGCTGGGCCTTCAACTGCAATTCAATAATATGAAGGTTCAGCTGCAACTGAACCCTCGCCATTTCTGTACGAGCGTCACGCACCCCTGTAGCGAACTTGCGGATGCGCACCTCGAATGGTTCTTTCTCAGGAATGGCAAACTTTGGGACCATTCGACATGCCTCTTCCACTACCTGAAGTATAATCTTGTTTTGGTTGGTTGCCTCGGTCACGATGGTGATGACAGAGTCTTGTTGTAGTGCCATTTTCTCATTGTTAATACGCTACTCATTGATGACCTGTAGAGCGTGGTGCTCAAGGGCCCTCAACTTCTCAATCAGTCCACCCTATAATAGGTGGAGTGCCTCTCTAGGGAGTGCTGCCAGATTCAATTCTACTCCCTTGAGGGTGATGATAGTGGGCCTGTCAACTTCATTCTCCATGGTCAGTGCTCCATCAAGAAGCACTATCACACTGAAGGCCTTTGCGTGTAGCATTGCAGAAGCTTCTGAAGTGCCGATAGCAAGGCTGGTGGACACCATGCCAGCCTATGATGCGTGGGTCTGCAATTCCTATAGACCTATCTGGATAGCCCCCAATACTAGTTGTTGCTGCTGCTCAAACTGTTGTAGGGCCTCCTCAGTGACATCTCGCACCGTGTCTCCAATGTCGTGAAAGTCACCCTCTATGAGGGTGATTGGGTCCAATGATGTCTTAGTGGCCTTGGACTTCTTCCTCGACCCTCCTTTCTCTTGTTCCCTTGGATGCTTGATGCGGGCAGACGTCACCTGTGGGTCAGCGTCGTGCTTCTCTGTCTACTTGTCCGTCTCTTCTTCTATCTTGGGTGAAGGCAACCTCGCACCTTTTTCAGAGCCCCGCTTTGTTCCACCTGTTTGCTTCTCCGTCTCTTGAGTGGCATCGCACTCTTCTTGGGCCTTGTCAACGAACTCCTTCTTTCTTTTTTCATCAAGCTACGTCATCTTGAGCTTGGCCTCCTCCTTCTTGCGCTACGCGGCAGACTCACTCCCTCCCACCGCCAAGTCTGCTGTAGTGTGCCATTCTGCCGGAAAACGATCAAGTACTACATCAATGGCATCATCCATTACCAGGTAAGGCAAGTCATACCATGTCTGTGTAGGGTCCTTCTGCACCCTGATGAACACATGGTGAAAATATGCCTTAAACTCCACGTAGCCCTTCAGGTTGGAAAACACCATAGGTGACAACTGCAGTTTGCGATTGATGGCCATGTAGATGTTCATCTCCATCAAGATCCAGAATATCGTGCTGTCCTTGATGCACTGTGCATCCTTGGTCGCCCACAGTGAAGCGTACTTTGCTACTTCTGGTAGTTCTGGTGTGACCGAAGGGAATTGACTATCCTTTGGCAGCTCCCATGCTACCAACACAATAGACAACAAGAGTCATGTGTAGTGGAATGTCTTACTGAGCTCCTGGGCCTCGCGGCAGTTCGCAAGGAACTCATTGCGAAGATAGTCTACCCAATTGAACTGGACTCCTTCGGTGCACTGGGCTCTTAATGCGACGACGCCTCATCAGCGCAACACTTCCTCATCACCTTCCCAGCCAAAATATGCGTAGCCAACTTTATAGTAGGGTCACTTATGATTGATATGGAATATCCACGCAACTTCTTCACCAACTTAAACTTCTCCTTCATAGCCTCTGCAAGGGCTTGCTGACCGCCTTTTTTCGCCGAGTATCATGGCCATATTTTCTCTTATGTGGGGCAATTGCGTGATCCTGTGGATCAATCTATCAGTGATGGGTATTATCTCCTCCAACCATAGACACCCATCTGCACCAAGCATGGCAGCTGCTTGATAACCAAGACTGTAATCGCGGTGCGGTTGTAGTGTGGCACCCATAGTAGGTTGAGCAGACCTACCTTGTCTACTCCTTTCAGCCACCTCCATGGCTTCAATGTGGTCATTACAGTGGTTATATCAATAATGCGGTGCATCATTTTCTCAACCGCCAAGTGTGGGAACTTCTAATGGTCATCCAAGTCCCAGTCTTCGAGCTTTAATAGAGGAACTTTCCCTAAGTGCGGTCCTTCAAAAACAATCTCATTCGGCAGCAGAGGGGTTTGCAAGGGGACCTTGCTTTCGTCGATATCTTTTGATACCTTGGTCTTGCCTTTGCGCAGAGGGAGATACTCAGGCAACCGAGTGATAGGGTCAGCACCTTGGACATCAACTTCCTCCACGTCTATTCCCACATCCTCATCATCCATTAGGATGTCTTCAATTTCTTCCTCCTTCGGCTCTAGATTGATGGATTTTCCCTTTTCCTGTGTGGTGGGCTTGTCCTTCGGTGGGTTTCTTCTCAGTGATGCACGCACTGGTATTGCAGGCTGCTTGCCGTTCTTATTGTTCATTCTCTCCTTGGTTGGGGTGGGCTTTGGTCTCAATGTCCTTGGTGATTTGGGGACTTCCACTAATACTTCGAAAACCTCTGGAACAACTTATTCTACCTCCATAACATCTTCTGGCACCAACTCCTTTGTTGTCACTACTTCGATATCTATAGCTTTTGTGGGTGCCGACATGATTTTCTACAATAACTCCTGTGTCACCTTCGACAATGTTTCAGATACGAAACTGGCCATCAGAGCTTTGAAGTTCCCACAGTTCATGTACGCCTAAGAGCTCAACAACTCAATTCTCAAAATGCCATGTGTTTTTTGGTGGGAAACCACTTATAATTTATAGGGCAATTTGAATTCAAATCCGATCGCTCCCCCCACATTCGGTTCATTAATGCCAGATTGGCGGCAAATTTTCAAGGATATGACCCATAAATTTCGTCTTAAATGCTGGCTGCCCACTCCATTTGGCCGCATTTCTACCGTCAAATCATGAACAATGACTTTAATGGTCACTTTTTTGCCGACCTGCAAGATTTCTTCCTGGCTAGTGCAACTCCCTTTGCGCTACCATGAACCTTGTGACACTTCCTTGCTTCGCACAATCCTCTAGTTGCGCAACTCCCCAACCTGGGAAGTGTAGTTTATAGTCTTGTGGCTCCTTTTAGCTACTTGGAGCACTAAGACTGTGCTACCTTCATATAGTCACATGGCCGAACCACCGGTGTATGGCTTCAATCGACTGCCATTCACCTTTCCTGGGAAGGGATCTCAATTCAATTTGGCCAACTGAACCTCTCCTCTGTCGGTAATCTCCTTAATGACATAGGGCCCTAACCATTGCATTTCGAATTTCCCTAGAAATTTATCAAACTTGCTGTCATATAACAAAACCAAGTCATTTACCTTAAAGGTGCACAACTTAATGTGCCGATCATGCCATGCTTTTTTGCACTGCTTTTGGACCTGTTGGTGAAATCCAGCGAGAAATCTTTCTTCCTCAAGCTTAGCCATCTATGCGAGCCTATCTTGCAGGGCTCTGCGATCTGTCAGACCTATGAGTGCCTCTATGCACAGACTAGGCACAATTTATTCCATGGGCATCACCGCTTAAACACCATATACAAGCCTAAAGGGTGTTTGCCGAATCAACTTCTTGCATGTTGTTAAATATGCCCATAGTACTGCAGGTATGCGTAGGTCCCAATCACTTGGCTGAGCATTGCAAACCTTGGTCAGTGCGTTCTCCAACACTTTATTGAATGCTTTCACCATCCATTTAGCATTTGGGTGATAAGGCATGCTCTTCTAGTGATATATCTGAAATTCCTTCGTCAGAGCGCTGATCGTCTCATTTGGAAATTACGTAACCTGAACACTCATCAAAATCTTTGGACACCCAAATCACGTTAGTACATACTCAAAGAGGAACTTTGCAGTAGTCGTGCCTATGAAATCCATCACAGGCTATGCCTCCACCCATCAAGTCAAATACTTCATCATGGTGATAATGTACCGCACTCCCGTCTTCTTTCCTTGGGGATGAATGGGTCCCACAAAATCTATCACCCATTTCTCAAAGGGTTGTAACGTCATCTGTGGATTTAGAGGAAGCTCATCCCTCTATGATGGCCTTCCATTCCTTTGACACACATCACACACTTTGCAGTAAGCTTTTGAATCCTGATGGAGGGTTGGCCACCATAACCCTGCACATAGAATCTTTTGTGCAGTCACTCTCCCTGCATAATGTCCTCTCGCGGCACCCCCATGAGCATCCGTGAGGATACTACTCCTTTCAAAATTCAGTACATATTGTCTTAATATTTCATCAGACCCCATTTTGTGCAGATGCCTAGCAATGGCAGAAAAGTCTACCGTGTGTACCACTAACTCCTTCATCTGTTGGATGGTGTATCCTTCCGGGGAAGTTCCTATCGTTAGGAAGTGTATGATATATTCAAAATGACCATTTGTGATGCGCATTGCAAATAGCTATGTGTCAGGTAGTCCATCCTCCAAATTAGTGGTTTCTTCCCCTGTTTGGATGTGCAACAGATGGTTTGGTCTCATGTTCAATCATCCAAGCTTCACAATAACTTCAAAATCATACTCCTGGAACAATAGAAACCACCTACATATTCTCTCCCCAACACAGACTTATTGACCAGGTATTTCAACGCGGAATGATCCGTATACATCTTAAAATGGCCACCCAGCAAATAGTGTCTAAACTTTTGGAGCGCATATACCATGGCTAACCCTTTGCGCTTGGTGGTGGAATAGTTCTTCTCTACCTTGGATATCCTTTTGCTTGCGAACACTATAGGATGGTCCAAGTCTTCTCCGCGAGTTTGTGTCAGTACTGCTCCTAGCACTATACATGACGTGTTGACATGTACATGAAACTCCTTGCAATTCAGGAAGACTAAAATCAGCGTGGTGAACATCTTTGCTTTCAATACATCCAAGATTTTCTTACAGTCCTCGTTCCAGCAGAATGTGACATCCTTTTTCAACAACTTCTCCATAGGCACAGTGATTTAGGAATAACCTTTAATAAACTTTCTATAATATCTAGTATGTCCTATGGTAGCATGCAATTGTTTCACACTCCTCGATGCTTCTAGGTTAAGTATCACCATGATCTTCATGACATCTACCATCAGTCCTTGTCTACAAACCACATGATCTAGCAGAGTCCCAAAAGGAACACAAAACAAGCATTATTTTTATTTACTTATTTATTTATTTTATTATATATATATATTTTCAGATTGAGCACGATCTAATATCTTCGACAGGTATCTAGCATTAGAAGCAAACTTGCCACATGGCATTTCACCAGCCAAAACACACTCTAGTTATCAAAGTACACTTCCAGGAACTTGTGAATAAATTCCTTGAACGTAGCAATGACTACGTGCAAAAAAATTGCAGGCACATTCTTCAATCTGAACGGCATTACAATGTATTGAAAACATCCCCACTCAGTCACGAAGGTTGCCTTGCTTCTATCCTCTAGCATGATTTTGATATGATGGTACCCAGAGAACCCACCAGTGAAGGAATATGCTTCTTGGCCACCTACATTGTCCAACCACTTCATCAATGAAGGGAGTCGGGAAAGGATCATGTACACAAGCGCCATTCAACTTTCTGAGATCTACACATATCCTTATTTCATCCTTCTGCTTCTTTTCCTGTACCACCATTGGGCTTACCCAATCAGATTATTATACTAGCTCAATGATGCCTTCTGCGAGCATCTTGTCTAGCTCTAAGCAGGCCTTCTCCTTATACTTTGAAATGAGATGGTAAGGCATTTGGTTAACCAGTTTTGCATCGGGATTCAATCTGATCTTCATAACACCTAGGTCTCCTATTATCCATTTTAGATCCGTAAACTTGGTAGGGAACAAAGCCTTTTATTCATGGAGAAATTCAATGACCTTATCCACTGTCGCATCATCCTAGTAATCTCCAATATTCGTGAATTTGGGCTCTGCCTCCGTACCAATATTTACCTGTTTCATTTTCAGTGGCACAGTTATATCAGGATTCTCAATCTGCAGTCCCTCAACCTCGCGTTGACCTTCTGTTTCAGGGATGTTAATCTTTCACGAATCCTCATATTCATCTTCAGCAGTCACTGTATAGAATTCCAGTGTTTGAATTAGCTGATTAGTCCAATCGGGTTGAATCAGGTCCAAAGGATCCCGTGGGATCCTAAATATTGCTTCTTTCACTTCTTGTAGCACTTCGTCAATATAGTCAAACCTGTCTTTAAAGTTGAATGTCATTATGTATCCCTCCCATAGAATATCCCATTCACCTGTACCATGGTGGAGCTCTGTTTCCAAGTACCAGTTCATTGGGATGACATCCAAGGTGTGACAGAACAAGTGGACCCATTCAAGTTAGGGCTTTTCTCCATAAGCCTTGTCCCATTTGGCCAAATGTGCACGCAGATCATCCTTCCTATCATACTTTTCCATTATTCGTACCTTCAGATTCTCAAAGCATGTTCTCATCATCATCCTACACTCGCGCTAATCATCAAAGCTACCCTTGTGCGTACCCCACCACCTTGCGGGCATAGCACGCAGTACCCAATCCAAAGCCTGGAAGCGCTGATTTTCTAGTATCTCCCTCTCAAATGCATCCAAAAAGATATCCACATCATTCAGGCCATCATAATTGGGTAGATTTATTACCTCTGATGACACACAGCACAACAACCAAGTCATCATGTTACAACTTAGCGTGGTTACTTCATGTAACTGATTCTGCAAGCGTTCTAATTCTTCATCAGAGTTCGAGGTGCAGGAACTCTTGTGATCCCATGTAATTCGTCCATCCGCTATTTGATTCAACCAATCTTGGTCTCACATTGTTATATTATATATAAAGTCCAAATCATCATCACTCTCATAATCGTGGATTAGTTCAGTATAGCGTGATCCCTCAGCCGGATCTAGGGGTACTATTACGCAGAGCAATTTCTTCTCAAATATCATCTTTCACTTATTTAGGTTGATTACCCCATTCATATCAGTAGCCCAATCAATGCCAAGGAGCAGAGGGTAGGGGTTGTTGTCATCCACAATTTCTATTACTTCAAAGTCAACCAACGTGCTCGCACCTTCAATATCTATAGCCACCCCTTGCAGCTGCCCCATGGGGATGATCTTCTTCTGATTTTCCATCCTTAACTAAATCGGAGACCACTACAGCATGGGTCTTCCCATCCATTCCCAAGTCTGCTTTGGTAGGACGTTCGCGTCTGACCCTAGATCCAAAATAACCTAATTCATTTCATACTCTCCTATCTTTACAGTCAATCTCATCTCTCGTCCTGTCCTTGTTTTATGCTTACCAATCTTTCGTACCACGCATGGTTCACCTGGAGTGTTTCCGGTGCATCTATTTATAAGCTCCTGTAATCCCTTCATAGCCTTACTGTCACGCAACAACTTCATGTAGGTCTCTAGAAAGGTTGTAAGCATGGAAGGGTCCATTTCCTGATCAGGCTTATCCTTGCTCCCTCAAGTGGAGGCCTCAACGAATCTCTTCTTTGCTTCCATGAACGTTTCGCGCGCGAACTCCAAATCAAATTGAGCTTCCTTCGCAGGAGCTTTGCAGACCCATGCACTATCTTCAAAATGTTTTCCCTTATCATCCCTTGTTGCAATTCCACTTCAGAGCACTTTATTCACATTCAAATCCTCTTCACGAGGCTCAGAACTCATCATCTACAAGTTCTGAGTTGGTTGAGGTGGTAGTTCCCCTTTGTCATGTATCCTCGCTATCAGCGGAGGACAGTCCTCCATTTCATGATCAAATAGGGTGCAATATTTGCATGATAGACGCATTGGGTTAGTGCAATCACAGGCATAGTGTCCTGGTCCTCAGCAATTGTAGCATATTAGCTGTCCCCAACCTCTGCCAAGTCCTCCTTTGCCTCGACCTCATCTGCGGCCCTAAAAGCCTATTCGTGCCATCCCTGCGCTTTGGTTAGTGGGCCGCATTTCTACCTGAACCCTATAGGCAGGTGTTCTATCCATCATCAATTCATAAATTGTACATGTTCGTTCATCATGCCCTACCGACCTACAGAATTTATAGAACACTTGTTGTGGTGTTTGTACAAACTTGTGCAGCAAATAACAGTTATCCATCATATGTTTTCCCAATACCTGACATATGGCGCACCACAACGCAGGCCCCATGCTCGGTCCTGCTTGAGCTTCTTGCCTCAAAGGCATTGGTCCTCTTCCTAGAATATAGTTTGCAAAGACCGGGCAATGGTCTTTGGCATACCCCTGACCCTTGCATTTCAGGCACCATACCTCTTCGCGCACCTCCGATCGAACTGTCCTGTCCCGCTTCAAGATTTACATTTCAATGAAAATATTTTGCAACTACGCATGGATCTGCTGAACCCCCAAATTCAGATCATGCATTGGTGTTTCATGCAGTCTCATTGCAATCTCCAAGGCCTCTGCCTAAGTTTTTATCTTCTGTTGTGACAACGCAACCCTTAGGTGTGGCAGGAGCGAAGCCACGAACCATTCATGGTGCTGTCCATCTATTAAGTTCATATTAGTTTCACATATTTTACACTTCAATCTCTGATCTAATTCCCAAGGTGTCTCGCCTAGTTTCATCACAATTTCCTTAAACCCCACAATTTACTGTGCCTCAGATTTAGGCCTACTGAATTGTTTATTCAGTGCAGTCTGGATGTCTACCACCCCAGCATTTGGATTATCATTTGAGTACTTGATGTACCCGGTTAGCGCGCAATCCTACAAAGCACTAACCAATATTTCCTTCTTCATGTGATCATCTGTAACGCCTTGAGCTTCCCACACAACTTTCACAATGAACCAAAACTGGTTCGAGTCCTCATTTCCCAAGCCTTTGAACAAAGGCATCTTCATTGAATTTGCCATGATGAACTGCGTTGGAGGTGACGGTGGTATGGATGAAGTCGTAGGTGATGATGGTGATGCTGGAGGTGGTGTGGGTGGAGGTGATAGTCATGGGAATCCTTGTATTATTAACTAAATAACACTTTGCAGAGAAGCATGCACTACTCCCTCTTCATCACCTAATGGAGGTGAAATCAATGGACTATATTTAGGACCCTTTCTTCCTTCGTTCCTGTAAGTCTTTTCACTTCGTGTAGCTCTGAACATCAAGGTATATTTCAAACCCATTTTTCACACAATAACATCTTAATCCATGTATTCAAAGAATTCAAGTACTTACCTCGTGGCCCTCTGAAAAAACGTCGCTCCACCTTGCTGTAGCTGACTGAGGTATCGACTGTGAATTCAGTCACAAATCCTCCCATGATGCGATCGAGCCAATGATCGATAGTGCAAGCGATATTATCCTCAGAGGCTTCCAATATCTGTACTAACTCTGGGGTCCAGATAATAGGACCGTTAGGTCTCCACCTTCCTTGGCTATCCGCTAGCTTCGCGATCCACTCGTATAGCTCAACCGGAAAGGAACATAAAAAGATCTCGTGGATATTTGTATATAGGTACCTATCCAACCACTATTCCTTTGTCAGTTGTAGGTTTTTGATCTCCTACACCGCGAATTCGTGGATCTTCCTATCCAACCAGTCTCTGATCTCTCTCTTAGTTGGATTCCAGGGATATGACATCACACATCTCTTATCTAGATTTTGGTCCCGACAACGGGACCATTTGTTGGTTGCGTGGGGCCTAACCCAGGTTCAACGTCAGTTAGCCAAAAAAATCCCTACACTACTGGCCCTTTCGGCATCAGCTCATGGAGCACGGACCAAAGTCTCACCCGGCGCAGTATGGGGGATGCTGGAACTAAGTTTCTGCACCCTGAGATGGTCATGGTGTCAATTTATTCCTCCTATTCCTGCTTCTATGTAGGTCGTTAAGTTCTAGGGTTCTGTATATCTAGCCCCTTATTTCTCCCTTCGGTACCTCTGTGAAGGAGTACGATTGACCTTCACACAGCCCTAACCTGTGGTTCAGGTACTTTTGCACTACTAGAGCAGCGTATCATGCAGATTCCCAAATTACCTTAAGTGTCTTATTTATCTTACTAAACAATCACAGTTAGCACTGTGTAGACATATATTCTTACTTGTGCTCAATTAATCAACGCAATTACATACATTCGCGCATCACATAAGCATTGTAAATGAAATTCATACGCAATAAGACAAGATGCATTAACAAGAAACAGAGACACATAGTTTGTAGAATTCTTCTCTTTATTGATATCTTCAGATGATTACGGACTCTATCCGCCTTGCACACACAATTGCAGGGTCCACGCACTCAGCTGCGGACTTCTACCCTAGGCCTCTGCGCACTCAGCTGCAGAGCCTCTACCTACACTACAACCTGAAAATTAGACTTCTAAAGACTTCCTCCTTATCGCTCAAGACTTCTTACTTCTCTACCAAATCTTATTACTACTTAGAGCTTACTTAGCTGTTTTTATACAATCCCATGGTCCGCGAACCATGGGTAGATCTTTACTTCCGACTTTACACTTTACAAAATAAGGGCAGACAACCCTTTATGAATCATGACACCTTCGTGCTCCGCGACCACAAAATGCTGAGACTTTACAATTTTATTACAAAATATGACCCAAAAAATGGGCTTTTAACCCCAAAACTATCCTTGGAGGATCCTATTCCCAACATTGGGGTAGAGGGATCATCTTTGTCCACAGAGAGGATTTACCTACTCCATAAATTAGAGACTCCGTTGGGGATCCATCACTCTCTTTGGGTTGTTTTAATTTCATGATTCGTGTTGAATTTTTTCGTATTACTCTTTCTTTTTTGTTTTCTATGCTTTACATTGTCTATTGCCTAGATTCTTGAATTTAGAGTGACAGGTCTGGTTTTGATTTCTGAATTTGTTTTATTTTTTCTTTGAAATCCTCGATCAACGCTGTTTATTTTCAGATAGTCTCTCCAACCAACGTGATTTACCCTTGAACAATTGCGTCGTACCCCTTGTGGCACTTGTTGTTAGTTAGGCAGTCATGCTGATTCCTGTAGGTTAAGATCAGGGTTTCTCCTGAATCATTGCCAATGTGTCTTGTCTTCATAAGTTTTGTTTCTTGGCTTGTTTGCCTGCATTCTCCTTGGCTAGAAAGCTTCGTTAGCTTGATTGGTTTGAGTTTTCCTTACTTGATTTTTTTAGTTTTTGTATGGTTTGTGTTTATAGGCATCTAGGTCATTGTCCATTCAACCATTTGTTTTCTCATCAAGTCAAGTTGTTGGTTAGCTGCCCCATGCATTTCATGTTTTAGTCCTTATATTGCTTTGTTTTCAATTGAAAAAATAGAAGTTTCATTTTCTCTTCTTTTGATTGAATGTCTCCTTTTCGAGCATAGATTACATTGCTTGTTTTGTTTCGATTGAGTCTTTTCCTACTTGGTTTGAAAGGAGTTATTCTTATCTTGCTTGGTATATGATTGATGTTGGTTGTTTGAGAATTTTTCATTGAAATGTTTATGTGAAAGATTCATTTTATCATTCCATTGAAAAAATACATCATTCTAGTTTTCTAAATTGATATGTTGCATTAAGTAGCATCAGTGAAAGCTAGAATTGCATCATCATGAGCAAGTGAAATGAAATGAACTTCTTCTATTGTTGAAAGGATTAGTTGAAGTGCATTTGATAGGAAAGAAGGAAGTGGAAATAATTTTCATTATTTTGTTTTGAAAAGCAAAGTAGTGAAGAGCAATCTTGCTTTCAGTTACTTGTTTGTTGCATTGATTGTCTTCTCTACTCTCAATTAGTGTAAACATTCATCGAATTGAAAGAGTTTTGTCTCATATCACTGCATATAGGATTTTTTCAAGTGAAATCGATAGGGCATGAAAACTAAGACTTAATTTCAAAATAAACCTTTAAAATGTATTCAATTAACCTAAGGCACATTTGAAACTAAACACTCACATTTAGAGGTCTAGCCTAGAGACATGTTCCGGTGTCTTTAAACCTAGTAGTTGTTGTTCGCTTCGACACAAGACAACACTAGTACGGGATTGTACTCCCCATACCATCACATATATAAAGGGATACCCCACTAGGTTTTCAATCCTTTATCCATAGAAAGCTAAGTCTACGACCTTGTAAACATGATACACTGAGCACAACATTCGGGGAGATTGCTTGCCCGTACTTCTTGGTTAGCCGGGAGGTATTCTGCAGTTCACGGTTACCTGGTAATCCTTTTGCCTAGATTATCCTGAGTAGTCATTTTGGTCTTTTTGACTCTTCAAATTTAAAATATCATTGAGCACTTGTCCTTTCGAGCTCATTCAAACTGAAAGAGACTAGAGTCATCTTTGCCTTTTTCTCACTCTTAAAACATGAAAAACATCAGTCTGTTTCAATATCTTAATTTTTTTTTTGCCCCTAATCACATCACATTGCCGATAGTCTTATTCTAGACCACATCATGACTATACCTTTAATATATTTTAAAGAAGCCCTGAAATTAATCTTTATTCTCTTTTTGTTTGAGACAAATTCATCGTGGCAGAACCTTCAGGTTTGCCTAGTTCCACTTCCACTCCTCCATCTGAAAGATCTTCTGAGGAGCCTCTCCCTGAACTGTCGCAATCACTCGAGGATCAAGGTGTTGAACTTGGAATTCTTATGAGTATTCAACCTTTGTCATCTCCTCCTCCTCCATCAGATACTGGGTCACCTTATGAATCTGGCTTGGAATCTCTGGATAATCCAATCCAGACTCCCGAGAGTCTGCCGACTTTTGAAGGTCAGCAAGGACTGGTTGTTTACCCTCTGAATCCTTTGTTAGATGATATTGTGATAGCACCATAGCATCTGTATAGTATCTATGATAGACGTGGTATTCCTTTGGAATTATCTCCTCGAACATCTTCGGTTGTCTTTCGTCTTTTATTTCCACCCATGGAATCAGAAGGCAAGATCTCAGTCTCCTTTCTGGATCACTCGGAGGTTTCTACTACACACACTCCTCACATAGTTGATGAGTGGGGAAATTTTTTCCCTCCAGAAGGTTTCACTTATACAAGAAGCATTTCGACTAGCGTCTACCTTGAGTATAGCGAGCCTTTATTGCGCATGGTTATACCTCTCTAGCTCAGTTGGTTTCGGGCACTCCTAGTGCCTCGTTGTTATATCACAACACCATCTAGTCTTTCGACACTATGATTACCTCAAATCCATTCATCCATTCATCCAACCTCTCGACCAATTGTACAAACTATAGTCACTTTAGTTCCGGTGCACCCCAACATTCCGACTTCACTTGTTTCGTCATTTCAATCGACTCTTCCGGTTCAACTGATAGTCTCAAGTCAAGTCTTGGTAAGTTCTTAAACGCCTCTAGTAAGTGGACAAACTGTACCACCACTCGGGGGCAAGACTTGAATATCTCCATGATGTATGGAACAACCAATGTGAGTGGCTCACAAACTCACATGGTTGAAATGAACGAGAAACCAAACCTTTCTAGTCCATCTGGGTCAAGTAACATCCAATACCAGTAGCCATATGTGGCTCAGGTTCCATTCCAATCTCTTTATGTTCCATATGGTTCACAAGTGATGGTAAATTTTCCTTACATTCCTCAAGCTGGACCCTATGTTCAGCTTGGTCCATCCACCATGCCTGGTGGATATGGCCAGATCCAATTCAGGAACTTTCAGGGTGTCACCCCAGGAACTGTCCAGGTACCCTTGCAACAACAAGGGAAATGCTTGCAAAAACAGGGGAAACCTTTGCAACAGTAAGAGCCATCCTTGTAGTAGTAAGGGCAAGTAGTGCATAAGCAAGGACAACTAAAACAACTACAGGGGAAACCCTTGCAATAATCACAACAAAATTTGTAGTCGCAGACGCAGTTTGTTCACAAGTCTTCCCAACATATGTCCTCTCAAGGTTAACCTCTACAGTCGCAAGGATGACCTTTGTAGTAAAAAATCTAGCCTTTGCAGCAACAAGGTCAACCTGGGCAACATCAACCCTTGTATTCATATCGGCAAGGTCAAGGTAAAGTCTTGCAGCAGTAGGCTCAAAATCCTTATGTCCAAGGGCAACAGGTTCAAAATCCTTATGTCCAGGGGAACCAGGTGCACAATTGGTATGTCTAGGGTCAACAGTTTCAAAATCCTTATGTCCAAGGTCAATAGGATCAACATCCTTTTAACTCGTATGTTGCTTATCAACAACCTATGGCATTGCAATATCAAACCTACCCTAGACTGAATCCTCCTTATGGGTAAGGTAACCTCTAATTGGGGAAAAATCAAATTCCATATGGACAGAATCCACCACCATGGTCGAAAAATCCTTACCAAGGATGGACTCTGCAATATGGGTCTACTCAAAGGCCCTACATGCCTTTTAATATACAATTTCCATTCCTGGCCACACTGGATCTACCAGATGTTTCTAGACTTACAAATGATCCCATTATTCATTTGCCATACTGGCCTCTGATTCTTCCAAGATTCTGATTGATTGTCTGAAGTTTGAGAGAAAATCAAAGGAGGATCCATAAGCCCACATGATGACATATCATCTTTGGTGATCCTCCAATTCATATGTTGATGATTCCCTTCGTCTCCAACTTTTTTAACGAACTCTCACAGGTGCTGCAACAAAGTGGTAGCTCGAATTGCCTCGAAGTACCTACAATGACTTCAACACTCTCTCTATGGCTTTCCTCACTCATTTCCAGCTTCCAGTTCGCTATGGAACTGGCACCCATCTGCTTATGTCACTTAAGCAAGACACTGTAACCCATATCTCCAATCACATCCATGAATGGAGGCGTCGGCGTTACTTGATCAAGTTTGAAATTGCTGATCAATTGTTGACAGAATGGTTTACCAAATCATTCGTCAGCACAATTGCTGAGGACATAGCTGGTGTGTTACTGAGGAGCAAGCCATCGCTCATGCCCAGTATTTAGACCTCTTCTACTCGCAATCTAGCACGTTATATGATATGTTACCTGATGCTCGAAGAACATCACCATATCTAACAACATCGAAGTCTTTGGCTACCCCAAGTGTTAATGGAGTGATTGGTTTCGTGTCTCAAACCCCTGCGAAATCTTCTTCCAAGCAGAAATCAGTCTCAAACACTGGTTCCAATGACCCCTCTCGAAATTCACCTAGTCCTAGTTAAACCTCTAAGGTTCATGCTGTCCAGTCTATCACAACGAACAAATCCTCTAAGGGAAAAAAGAAGGGCGAAGGCAAGGCCAAAGCCGATGCCCCGAAACAGGGCCCTCCTAAGTCCCTTGTTGGTGATGCTTCTCAAAGAAAGCCTAAGTATCCATGCCTCATCTGAAAAGAGGATCACTACACTAAATATTGTACCCGATGATATGAAGTTAGTCACTTTCTCAAAGGGACCTTGACTATCTTGAAAGGACCCTTTTCGTCCTAGCAGACCCAAATGGTAGACCAACCTCAGTCTTCCACTTCCACAGGTTCCTAAGTGTTCATGATGAATATGCCTATAAATGTGGCTACCAGATCAAAAGATTATCAAACACCTACTCCAACGACAGGGAAAGAGAAAGAAGGTATCCCTTCCTCCTCCATCCCATCTACCTCTGGTCCTCTCCAAATAGAGCGACCTAATCCCGATTCTACTATTTGACCACCCTCTCGAGGTGTGCTACGAAAGTCCTCGTATAATCCAAACGCTCGAGCTGCTCATCATTATAACATTGTTGAGGATTTTGATCAAGCACCTTCAACTATGTCTGCTCTTGAGGTCCTTCAAAGTTGTCCTTCTCAATGGAAATTGTTGTTGTTTGCTATTGGGGATATTGATCCATCTGATTCCAACATCATTTTTTTTGATCTGGAAAACCGTGTTCCACGCTTACGTCATTAGATTTCCTTTCTCATTCAGGTAATCATTAATGAGAAAACCTTTCATAAGAACGTCATTGATGAAGGTGCTTCCACCTACATAATGTCTATCTCTTGTTGGAAGGCAATTGGTTCTCCTACCCTGAACCAAACACCTAACACGTTGGAAGCCTTTGATGGATGTGATTCTCGACCATTTGGTGTCCTTCCTAATCTTGCCATTACCTTGGAAGGCAAGACAATAAATTTCGAAGTAGAAATTGTTGATGCAAATATTAACTATAATCTTCTACCTAGACAGAGTTGGACCCATGAAATGCATGTTGTAGCCTCCTCTCTGTTCCATGTGCTCCATTTTCCTCATCAAGGGAGAATCGTCACAGTCGACCAGTTGTCTTTCTTTGTCTCTTCTTCCTCGAATGGAAATGTTCCTTACGTGAAGCATACCAATGCTCCTTCTGAGAGTGTGGGGGTTGGAATTTTCAAAGATCCTACCTTAATGGCTATTTTTCCTCTCCCACCTCCGCATGTTGCCTTAGTTAACATGATCTCGGTTAAGATTGATCCTTGGGTCACTCCCTCTCTTGATCTTGTTGATACATGGGGTGAGTCATGCCATTAAGCCCTACCAAGATCAATTATTGAGTACGTCTCTTGACACATATTCTCAATCCTTGTGGCTTGGTTCTTTGGATTCTCTCGATCCCTTAACTGAGACTTTTAATTTTGACGAAAGTGTCATGGAAATTATGTCTCTGGAGGAAGCATCGTGGAATGATATTCATCATCGTTCCTCGTTCTTGCATGGCCTGACGGTCATGTATACTTGTCCTGAGAAGTTCTCTTCTCATTTCCCAACCCAACCACTTCAAACACTTATCGTGACCCATGAAGCTTGGTCGGAAGGGAACATGGGTAATATTACCCAAACGATGCCTATTGACATTCCTGTTAAACCTAGTATCGTTGAAAATGTTCATATTGGGGTGACTTGTTCTCCTGATGAGATCAAGCTCTATAATCGTCTTTTTCAAGAGTTTCGAGATGTTTTTGCATGGTCTTCGGGCCTGTCCAAAGGATAATTATCCAACTCCTTTTATAGACCAAATCATTGATGAATGTTCTGGGAGTGAGATATTTTCCTTTATGGATGGGTTTTCTGGTTATAACCAGATAAACATTGCACCAACTGATCAAGATAAGACCACATTTATCTATCTGTGGGGGACTTTTGCATATAAAAATCTCCCTTTTGGCCTTAAGAATGTTGGGGCTACTTTTCAACGAGCGATGTCTTATGCTTTTGATGACATTAAAAACATTGTTCAGCCTTATTTAGATGATCTTCCTACTCGTTCACGTAAGCGCCATGACCATTCCAATCATCTTTGACAAATATTTCTTCGTTGTAGACACTATAACATTTGGTTGAACCCGCATAAGTGTGTCTTATGCGTTGAGTCCAGGTGACTCCTCAGTTTTATTGTTTCGAAAGATGGAATTCGTCTTGATCCTCTCAAAGTCAAGGCTATTATTAATCTACTCCTTCCCTCTTTGTCGCATCAATTAAAGAGTTTGCAAGGGAAAGCGAATTTCGTTCATTGCTTTGTGCCTAACTATGCTGAGCTAGCTTTAGGGTTCACCCGGTTGCTTAAGCAAGGAACTCCATTCATTTGGGACAAGGCTACCCAAAAGTCTTTTGATGACTTGAAAGTTGTCCTCATTAATCCTCCTTTGTTGCATCCTTTGAACTATCATCCTGATTATTTCCTTTATCTAGCTGTAGCTTCTAGCACTATTTCCATGGTGCTGGTGCAAGACGACGACGAAGGTCATGAACATGTCATTTATTACCTTAGCCACAACCTCCTTGATACTGAGACCCATTATGCTCATGTCGAGAAGTTGGCTTTGGCTATCGTTCATGTTGTTCAACGTTTTCGGCATTATATTCTTCTCCACACTACAACTGTGATTTCCAAGTGTAACCCCATGACTCACATTCTAACTTGTCAGTTACTTGGGGGCAAGTATTCCAAGTGGATTGTCATCCTCCAGGAATTTATTTTGGTGTTTAATACTACCAAATCCAAGAAATCACTTATATTTGTTGAGTTGATTTTCTCTCTTCCCTTTGCTTCTCTTCCTACTGGTGTTGATGAGCAGCTCCTCAATGAGACTCTCTTTCTAATTAGCACTCTTGATCCTTGGTACGGTGATATCATAATGTATCCTAAACTTCTACCTTCCGATCTATGTTGTCCAAGGATGATCACCGACACATTCGACATCAATCCCAACCTTACCGCATCATTTGGGACACTTTATACTGCATTGGTGTTGATTCAATTCTTCGTCGATGTTTAACTCTCGATGAGGCTGAAAGATTCTTGAATGATTGCCATTCTGGTGCATGTGGTGGTCATCTGTCTGGCTACACCACTGCTCAAAAGATACTCGGCGTTGGCTATTTTTGGCCCTCAATCTTTAAGGAATGCATTCTTGTTGTTCGCAAATGCCACAAGTGCCAGATTTATCAGCGGAAAATGCATGCCCCACCTGCTCATCTTCACCATGTTATTACCGTTGGTCCCTTTGCTAAATGGGGCATTGATTTTATGACTTGTAACCCTCATTCGATCGAGGGGCATGGTTATATCATCGTTGTCATAGATTACTTCACCAAATGGCCCAAAGCGATTCATACATATTCAGCTGACAGTAAACCGACGACACAATTTATATTCAATCATGTGATTTCCAGGTTTGGAGTGCCTCAGGCCATTGTCACTGACCATGGCTCCCATTTTCGCGATTACATGATGGCTGAGCTAACTTCTATGTTGGGCTTGCGCCACGACAACTCAACTCCATAATAACCTTAAGCCAACAACCAAGTTGAAGCTGTAAACAAAGTGTTAGTCACTATGCTTTAGGGCACCATTGGGATGCACAAATCCAATTGGTATCTCATGTTTTTTCAGCTTTGTGGGCCTACAAAACCTCAACTAAATATGTAACTGGATTCACACCTTTCCATCTAGTCTACGGTATGGAAGCTACCTTACCGATTGAATGTGAAATTCCCTCACTCAAACTGGCTTTCAAATTACTCCCCGAAACCTCACCTCAAGAAAAGCATTTGTTATATTTGGAAGGATTGGATGAAACCCACCACCTCGTTGCTTTAGTCATTGAAGCACAACAAAAGCGAGTTAAGTCCCATTTTGATCAGTTGGTATCTCCTCGTGCTTTTTCTGAGGGTGATCTAGTCTTTCTATATGACCAAGCTAATGATAATCTGGGGTAGGAAAATTCGAACCCATGTGGCATGGGCCCTATATTGTCAAGCATGTGTTACAAAAAGGGGCCTATGAGCTGATTTATTATGAGGGAAACCCCTTGGACAAGCCCCGAAATGGACTGTACCTCAAAAAGTACTATGCTTGAGTCATCTCGCATGGTTAATTTTGTACATAAGTGTGTTATTCATTTTTGTGCAGTTTGGTTTGGTGCATTTTTCAAGCAACTTTCCTTCTTATTATGTCTTCACTTGCTTTGCAGATGTATATGACTACTTACGTATGTTTCCCAGATGGTGCTTTCCGTAGTACCCAGAATCTATCATCTGCAACATGGGCTATTTATGACCCTCATGGTGAGTTGATTGACTTTCAAGGTTATTTTTTAGGTCAAACAACTAATAACATTTCTGAATATAACACAATTATCGAACTCTTGTCAGAAGGTATTGCTCTTAACATTCGAGAAATGGTCGTTAACCTTGATTCACAACTTGTTGTTCTTCAGCTCAATTGGAAATATTCTGTTAAAAACCCTCAAATATTGAGAATTTATTTGTGTATTCATCTATTGGAAATAAATTTTGATGATATCACATATCATCACATTCCTAGGCACATGAATACATTAACATATGCATTGGATAATTATGTGTTAGATAGACATTTATGCAATATGTGAAAAACAAAACATTGTATCATAGTAAACAGGAAATGTGGCATATATATATGTCGATAATGTTTGAGTGTCATACATCAAAACCCAAAAATAATATATGTGTTCCAAGTACATCCGTGGCTCGCAGGCATCAAAACTGTAAATGTTAAACCTATGGACTACTCGACATTGTTCTCATGATAGCACGTTACTGCTCATACTACATGATAGTAATTAGCGAATTCGATCTGACACTCCCACCATGTGCCGCTGATAACAGCATGGAATGTCCTCCATCTGGGCATACTCTGGGATGCCTCTGGTCAGGTTAACGAGATTCTGCGCAATCTCCTCCTCATTGTTGACTCCTTCCTGATAAGGAGTGATCTAAAATTATCGAGCAATGTGTTTAGTGATCGGGGACATCCCAGCTGGTCGCTTTGGTCCCACATATGTAATTACAAAATCAAAATGTCACTAGTACATATATTCAAAAAACAATAAAAAAATCAAAAACTAAAAACTGTTTTGCTCGCCTCCATCATCAAAATCCTCCCCCTCTAAGAGCGGCATGTCAGGATCATCGTAGAAGTCAGTCCCTCTATATGCCCAATCCTATACCACAATCAACTGACACCTCAACCATGCAAAGAAAGAAGGCTTGTAAGACATGTGTTGGCCCCCTCTAGTCCCGGGCATCAATTCACTTCATCAGACCATCTGTGGATCTCGTGGCATTAGGGGATTTACCTCTTCCAGCTGATAGTGGAACAGTGGGATCCGTTCCAAGAAGAAAGTCATCAGAACATAACCATATCCAAATTGCCTTATATTTCCTACCTTGAATTTGGATAACTGGCGCTTCATGTTCACTTTCATGGCTTCCGCCCAGTTGAAGATAGTGGGTGGCATGCAATCTATGAAATAATGGAACTTAGACTTGTTGGAATCGTGTAATGCCTGAGCCCCAACAACTCTGTTAATGGTTAAGAGCAACACCTTCAGTACAAGGTCACGTATGGTCATGATGTCAACCTTGCCACTTTTAGATTTCAAAGCTTCTGGACAATGTTCTATAAGGAGTGTGTTCACACTTGCCCCAATGGGCCTGCCTCCATGCAATTGGATCGGTTCCCCTCTGTGGGACAGTCCAGTAATGAAGTAAATGTTTGAAGTCTCTAGCTCCAACTCTTGATTATGGATCACAAATACCTCTCGTCCAACGTCCCACAGACTAATCAAGTATTGTAGCAACTCAGGTTGAGCCCGAAGGCCCGGTGTGAGAAATAATTTGAGGAGCCCACAGTTCCTCGCATCCAGACAATTTGGATCATCCAATGCCAGTGAATCAATTCCTTCGTGATCACATTCTTCCCATTCAATCACCATCTTTCCTACAATGATTTTTGTGCAAACAACATGCATTTACCTAAACATCAGTTTTTGCAAGAGGAATTTTAGATTAAAAGCAGTTAAATTGGTCGGAATTTGAAAAAATTCTACTCTCTGCATCAGCACAGTTGTTTTAAAAATAGTTGCGCCGAGGGCGCGAGTGCCTGTGTCAAAAACCCTCGATCGGTGTGATCCCGTGCCTTGATCTCGCGCCAACCTAGGGCAATTTTTGTTGCAAAAAATCCTCAAAAATCCCTAAAAAATAGCTGAATGCATAAAAAACGGGTATGGAAACAAATCTTAGGGCCTAATCTCTTACCTACAATAGACGGTTTGTCGATCGACCTCCTGGATCTTCTGCAATCCACCCGTGAAGATTTAGGGCACAAATGGGTAAAAATTGCTCCAAATGAGGTAAAAGAGGTAAATGGTAAAAATTGTTTTACTTTTTCCCTTTTTAGAAGCTTTTAGCCATGTTTTAGGGTTTTTAAAAGATTTTTTTTCGCCATTTTACCTTAGAAACAGATAATACGCTTGCCTCTTGTACAACAACAAGTGATGGATTACCGGTGATGATGTGGAATTGGAGTTGTCTTTAAGCTCTTTTCCCGACTCGTAAAAATTCAAATGAAAATATTTCCGAGTATTTTTCCCTTTTGACTTGTTAAAGAAAATAAAAATGGGGAGTCTACTTTAAGCTCTTTTCCGACTATTGAAACATGAAAATATTGTCGAGCTCTTGTCATTTTGACCTTGTAAAATGGTTCTAAAACTTCGTTTACCTAGTGTACGTTTACCCCTTTTTTGAGATGGGATAAAATATTTACGAAAAAGGTACTCCTTGGCTGACATGGTCAAGAGGTTCTTTCGAGTATTGTTTTCTAGATTTTTAGGCTCAAGAGACAACTTTACGAAAAGGGACCTTTTGGAGTTTTCTTTTCTGCATCTTTTTCAAACTCTCTAAACGTGAAAAATGTGTTGAGTTTTTCCTTTGTTGATCTCATTAAACTTTAAATGACATTGGATTCGTCACCATGACGAACATGAGCTTCTCTTTTCTAGGGCTCATTAATATTACTAGGTTGGATTCATCTAAAGGATGGACTTACATTACAAGCATATGTTATCCCCTTCAAGCTTGTGATAAAAAATGATTGGGGTACCTGCCAAAAATGGTGGGGGAAAATGGGAAATTTTTACCAGTTGTGTCGACAGCTTGTCACTCTTGAACATGACACTCTTTTGCTTCATGTCGGGTTGGGATATCCCCATTTCATCATTGACCTTCCTGGGTTTGGGCCACCATTTTTGTTGTTCTAGCTGATCTCTGCCATGTCATCATGACCTCTGATCCTATGGATCCAAAAGCTGCCAAACTCAGGAGTCGTGTTGCTGATATGTTCAAGTGTTAATCCTTCTGCAGTTTACACTCATTCCTGATTCTCTATATCATCTCATAATCATTTCATCCCTTGTCTCATGTCGATGATGTGGGATACATCATGGCTCTCCTTCAACAAGGTCACTTCCTGTTGACTTTAGCTCATTATCCGGGAAATTGGCCGAGAGACTCCCTTCCAATACCTTAGAGCTTGCATACCCTAATGGAAAGTTCTTCACACTCGATGATAAGTCCTCATCATTGGCTTTCGATCGAGTGACCTCACAGGTGTTTGAATTCAGTTCCTTATTCACACTCCGTGAATTGTGCTACTGGTACCTTGAGAGCCATTGTCATTATTGGTGGTTTCTCTCACACTTGTTAACAATTCACATCATTGACTGGTAATCAAGCGATTTTCTAGCATGTTTGAAATCAACACATCTATTCACATGCTATAATTTGTACTTTGATCAGGTCGTGTTGGAGCATAAGACCTTAGGCTCAGATTACACAATTCTAGACTACAGGGTGATGTGACATGATCATGCTTACATACATGTATCTTTCAGATGGATGGCTGTGACCATACCACGAGTCTGTTATATGTGATCCTTCTCATTATTGGATGGCTGCGACCATACCTTGGGTTTGATATGATCCTTCTTACTGGATGGTTGCGCCCATATCTTGGATCCATTTACATGATATTCTCTAGATGGTTGCATCCATACCACGATCCATGTATCAGAGATTTCAGTGATGTATATGTATCTATGCTTGCTTGCAGGTTTCCGATGGCAGTCTCTGGTTCTATGCATCTACTTATAAAGCATTTCACCACTCACTCTTGTTCGACCTTTATGCTTTAGGGGGCATCTGTTACATAATTTTTGTTCACTATCCCTGTACTCCCCGTTCCTCTATCCTGGAGGACCTCTATAGTGACCCTCATATGTTTCCCTGCCATGAAGGACATGTCCCTACATCCCTCTTCATCTGTAGAACATTTCCTTCTTACATAATTTCCAAAGAATCTTCCTTCAAGCTAAGTTTTCAAGACCAACTCTAGTGCTCAGTTCCTTCCCTGTGCCGATTTGTAGAGTTTAAGACTAGGACTAGCGCTAGACGGCGCAAACGAGACATTCATCTCCCGCACCGACCCTATTTTGGAAAGTTTTTAAAAATGGAGTTGCAGTTTCTAGGTCTAGAAGCTTCGTGAATGGAAGTCTGGTAAATGGTTGGGAAATATAGAGCCGAGAGAGTCTGTATGGGCTCCTTTCCCATATTGAAATGGAACGAACCAAAGAGATAAGACCTCTCCGATCACAAGAGGATCCATTTCCCCTGTATCAAAGATATATAAACTCTTCATTTCACACCCTCAACTAGCGAATGAAAGGGCGTAAATAATCTGCAAACCTTGAGAGCCATATTGAGAACCTTAGCCTTCTAGTTTGTGTGTGAAGGGAGAATTAGCTTATAGTGTTTGGTTTGGAGTAAAAGGAAAGAGGCCTTGAACTTCCATTGTTTTGAGGGTGAATCATGAGATGCTTATAGTGGTGCTAGAACCTGGACATGCCAAAGGGAACCTGCAACGTCAAGGCTTTGATTGTATTTCTCTTTGAAGTTTACATTAATACAGCTAATGGTTTATTTCCTATATCGTGTGTTATATTGCATATGATATATTAAGACTCCTTGATCTTTTAAGTAGATTGAATTCGATTTTATGCTATCACATTTGTTGTTGTCTCCTGCATGTTTGTTTCAGGTATTTGAGCAAAAGGAACGAAAGGAAGTTGGAGCAAGGAAGAAAGATCGTCATCAAGTGGATTAGCGCTATAAGAGGTAGGCCCTCTTATTCGATTCTAATCTAAGGAAATTTACATTAGATTGTCTTGTTTGTAGCTAGACCCACTCTCTTGGGCTAGAGGGACCATCTCTGTCCGCAGAGAGGATTTACCTACTCGACAGGCGGTTAGCCTCGACCCCCAACCATATTAATGTCCACGTGACCCCGGCTAGCGGAGCGAAGGGCTTAGCTGACGGGGGTGGGCAGTTAGCCTGACCCCGGCCATATGTGGCCATGTGACTGTCATTAGGGGCTAGAAAATCAAGGCTTAAGGCCTTATGGCACATTTAAATGAGGTGAACAATTTCGCTATTTGTGACATAATCAACACCGATCCCAGGCAAAATTATCACCTGGCGGTCTTTAAAAAGGACCGATTCGTTGCTCAGTTAGCTAGTTGGGTCATTTTGCAGGAAAAATAGCAGGAAAATGGAGAAAGATACATAAATTAGTCATTATTCATCCTTTTTGAGCCCAAGAAGAGCCTACAAAGGGGTTTTTGGGTGCTTTGTACACAATAACATCATCAATTTTGTGATTTGAGTACTGTAAGTTGGAAATTTTGCAGATTCAAGTCCTTTTGTGTTGTAGCAGAGATTGTGTTTGGCTTTTTGAAGCCATATGGAGACCTTTTTAAGCATGGAAAAAGCCTAGACAAACATTTTCCAGTCTTTTGAATGCATCTGTAGTAGTTGTTTCCTCAATAGAGTAGCCATTTTCTATATATTTTCATTTTTTTTGTGAGAAAATACCATTTCAACACTTCATGATGCATTAGCTAGCTTTTATGCTTATGATCTTAGAATGAGTATAGGTACCTATTGTAAGGAGTCATCTTTTTTTGACACCATAATTGTTTGTTGAAGGGAGCCAACCTGTGAGTGAGAGTTATTTGAAGGAGAATGTTACTTTATAGGAGGAAAAAGTGCCACTCTAGGAGGAGGTTGACTCCATGAGTCAAAGAATTGTGATTTACTCTTTTTGTTGCTGAGATCAATAAAGCAACCTAGCCACTGGAGCAGGGCCCAAAGATGTATCTATTGGGTGTGGAGCTTGATTATCTGATTTATTTAGAGGTATGTCCACATTGGACCCCAGTTCGTAATGTGGTGGCAACGCCACCCATAAAATATACATTGCAGGGGGGGTGGTTGTGACTTTTGGGAGCCCCCCTGAAGGGGGGATCGGGGGCAACACCACCGAAGCTAAAAATAGATGTAAAATTTCCTTGTGAAATGTTGTAATTTCGTAGTCAACCTGAGTTGTTCATTAGGCAGAGATCTGACAGTAGAAGTTATGTTTAATTTAGGGATATTTTTCCTAGAAGGCAACCCCTCGCTATATATGAGGGAGTTGTATTGCATCTATGAAGATCTATACTCTGAGCGAGAAGAGATAGGAGATTGAGTGAGAGAGAAGAGGGAATTACAATGGATCTGCTGTAGGTTGTATCTCTTCAGTTTGCTGGATAATATAAAAGGAAGGATTGGCTATTTCTCCGTGGACGTAGCCCAAATTTGGGTGAACCACGTATATATGTGTCTCTCTTGTTTTATGTGTTTTCTGTGTTAGTATTTATACAATATATTTTATGTGTTCCATTCCTATATAATATATAATTTTCTAACAACTGGTATCAGAGAAGAAGGTCTATTTGGTTGATAAGCTCGTAGGAGAAAAGGGTTCCTAGTTCGAGTGGGAACAATGGTGGAAGATGGTAGGTTTAGGGTCGAAAAAGTTAACGATCAAAACTACGAGTTGTGGAAGATGCAGATGGAAGATTATCTGTATCAGAGAGATCTGTACCAACCATTGAGTAGAAAGGAAAAGAAGCCAACGAGTATGACAGACACAGAATTGGATATTCTCGACAGAAAGGCACTTGGAACAATACGACTATGCCTAGAAGTGTCGGTAGCGTTTAATATTTCAAAGGAAATGAAAACAGAGGGTTTAATGTTGAATTTGGCCCATTTATTTAATATGAAAATGTCAAAAGGTGGATCTATTGTTGATCATTTAAATGAATTTAATACAATTACCAGTCAGATAAGTTCCATAGGGATAACTTTTGATGATGAAGTTAGGGATCTGTTATTTCTGTGCTCATTTCTAGAAAGTTGGAATGGTTTAGTTATGGCCATTAGTAGCTTTGTCTCTGGATCTAGTACTTTAAAGTTTGATGATGTTGTCAATGCAATCCTTAGCGAGGAAATGGGACAGAAAAGCTCCGGTGAGACATCAGGTAATGCTTTGACTGCAGAGACTAGGGGAAGAAAAATGGAAAGAGGTAATAGCCCAAGATATTGCCATAATTCAAGGAAAGGCAGATCCAAGTCTAGATCGGGGATAGTGTGTTGGAAATGGATGAAGAAAGGACACCTGAAGAAAGACTGCAAGTCTCGGAAGGGAAAAGAAGGAGACGCGCAACAAGAAAACAATCATGAAGCAAATGTGACAGGTGATGTGTTGCAATATGATTTGATTCTTTATTTAGAAAATATTATTGATGCCTGGGTGGTAGATTCAGAGGCCTCATTCCATGCCACACCTGATAGGAAACATTTTCATGATTATGTTCAAGGAGATTTTGGACAGGTTTGATTGGGTGATGACAAACCCTGTAAAATCATTGGAATGGGTACAATTTTCATAAAACAACAGAATGGAAATCAATGGCTATTGAAGGAGGTAAGGCATGTTCTAGATCTGAAGAAAAATCTTATTTCATCAGGGAAGTTAGGAGGTGAGGGTTGTGTGACTACTTTTATAGATAAACCTTAGAAGGTCACTAAAGGATCCCTAGTAATAGAAAAAGGAGAAAAGGTTGGTACATTGTATTTATGCAATGGTATTTCTAATTTTGTTAATGCTTTAACCTATAAAGGAGAAGATACGACATTGTGGCATCATAGGCTCAGGCACATGAGTGAGAAGGGGATGCATATTCTTCACTCAAGAAATTTGTTGCCAGGTTTGAAGCATGTTGATTTAAAATTCCATGAGAATTGTGTTTATGGAAAATAGAAGAGAGTCAGATTCCTCGGAGTTGGGAAAGAAAAGAAGAGCGAAAAATTAGAGCTTGTGCATACAAATGTATGGGGACCTGCTCAGGTATCATCTCTTGGTGGATCTTGTTATTATGTTACTTTTATTGATGATGCAACCAAAAAAATTGGATTTATTGCATTCGAAATAAATCTAATGTATTTTATACTTTCAAGAAATGGGAAGCTTTGGTTGAAAATGAGACAAGAAAAAGTTTGAAGTGTCTCAGATCAGACAATGGAGGTGAATATTGCAGCAAAGAGTTTGATAGGTACTTTTCAGAGAATGGAATTCGCAGAGAGAAGATGGTTCCAAGAACAACACAAGAAAATGGTGTGTCAGAAAGGATGAACAGGACAATCATGGAATGTGCAAGGTGCATGAGATTGCATGCATGATTGCCTTTACAATTTTGGCCAGATGTTGTAGATACTGTTGTTTATCTAATAAATAGAGGGCCTTCAAGTTCCTTGGATGGTGGTATTACAAAGGACATGGACAGGTAAAAAGATAAACTACACATTTTTAAAAACTTTTCGTTGTGAAGCATTTGTCTACATTAATAAAGAAAATAGAATAAAGCTTGAGGCAAAATCAAAGAAATGTACTTTTATTGGATATGGTGTTAATGATTTTGGTTATCGCTTTTATGATTATGAAAAACACAAAATCATTAGGAGCAGAGATGTCATATTCAATGAAAAGGTTTTGTATAAGGTCAGCTGTAGGAAAAGAAACAAGAAAAATAAAACAAAGAATACACAGTGCTTGATGAGATCACAAAAAAAGTGATGGTGCTTGAAAATCATAATGATCAACGGCCAGAACAACAACCACAACAACAAAAAGCACCTCAAACACCTGAAAGTGGTGTTAGAAGATCTACTCGGATAAGTAGACCCCATGAATGATACCCTCCTTCATTATATTATGTACTGTTGATTGATTCTGGTGAACCAGAATGTTATGAAGAAGCAGTGCACGTGGAAACTAGGAAGAAGTGGGAGTAAGCCATGAAAGAAGAGATGGACTCCTTAGCACATAACCAGACTTGGGACTTAGTCAGGTTGCCTGCAGGTAAAACAACATTGCAGAATAAATGGGTTTATAAGTTGAAGGAAGAAGATGGAGGCAGAAAAAGGTATAAAACTAGACTTGTGGTGAAAGGGTTTGCACAAAAAAGGGTATAGACTTTTGTTGAAAATAATACTGAGAGGGGGGGGTGAATTAGTATTATCTAGTCCTTTTAACAATTCTTCCTTATTTATACTTTGAATTATTTTTTCATATCAGTACCATAAAACAATGAGCATGAACAAGAAAAATAGGCAGTCACATCAAAGAACACCAGATATAAGGTGGAAACCCAATGTGGGTGAAAACCACCTGCTGCAATATGTCTCTATCTTCTTTCAAATTAGAAACTCCTTTTACAATGGTCTTGTTTTGGTGCAGTCCTTTACCAGTACGTAGGCTGCAACCTGCAGAGAGCTACAACTCCCTCTCGTTTTCCAGTCTCTCCTGGAAGGGAGCTACAACCCCCTACTTATTTTCTTTCAAGGACCACTTTTCATAAATTTTCAAACTGGATCCATAAATATCAAATGATCATCAAGTACCAGTAAGTCACCCAGA